>JADDOH010007118.1:0-198026 GCA_016648135.1 Agrypnia vestita
TTTCTAGATTTTTCCTATTTGGATCTCTGAATGATATAAGTACGGAGCTAGTGAATTAATATTTTCAGCTCTCCACTACCAGCTTTTACGATCTTTAAATTTTTATGATTCCTTACTTTTTATGAAACAAGTTATGAGTTTACGGAAGAAAAGAGAGAGTGCTCTCAAATTTAAGTTCCCAGCACTTATACCGAGAGTAATGGAATCCAAAGGAATTTACAATAAAACTGGTTAAGATACTTTTTACTTCAACCAGATACAAAATTAAAATTAAGTGGGTATCTGAAAAAGACTAAATTATTAATTAATTTATTAATAATCTTTAACTAACTAGTGTATAAGCATGACTGCTGAAAATTAGTTTTGTTCATATTCTAGGTACGTTATTCCCTCAGGGGCAACATGGTTGGCAACATTAAACAAATTGATCATTTTCACACAGTCGGATACCATTAAATAATCAGTCTTTCAATTCAGCTTCTCAATTCCCTTGATAAGTTAGTTATAGACCATATCTACTTTCAATACTCCTTTACCCATCATAGCAAGATGAACACATACTGAGGGCCACCAAGTATTGCTTAAAAGTAACCCAAATCGAAAAACCGCCCCCGCCCTTCCGATAACATTTTATGGAAAATTAAACACCACCCCATAATGGCACCAATTTCGAGAGCAAACAAATTTCAATTTAGATTTTAATTCTTAAAATATTTCAACAGTACTTTTCCATTCCGTTCTGTAACCGAATAGGTTGTTTTCGATATTACTTATTAACAGATTTTTCCTTTAAGGGGTATGGATTACAATGCAATTATTATTGTGCTTATGGACTGGAGAAAATATGAAAGTATAAATTTTCAAAAAACATTTTAGTGAGACCCCGCAAAAAATTAATTGCTTAAAAACAAAGAATTCTTTAACAAACATTTTTTTCTATGTAGGTCTGTTAAATAAAATTTTCTGAAAAGCTTAGAATATTTGGTGGATTAAGGTTTAATTTATTAAATTTTAATTTATTAATTTAATTTATTAAACAGTTTATAAAAGCCGTTAAGTGGGTTTTATTCAAATTTAAAACACACAGCCCCACCTTCCAAGGAACACTCGAAATCTTAAAAATTCGACCACTGATATCTTACGTTCCTTCAAAAATAACTTTTCTATCAAAATCGTGTGTTTAAGGTACGTTTACGTGACACGTGGCCTTGTACATCCAGGTCAACTTATTGGTTTACATTATTTTATTAAAAAACACTGTAGAAATGTTAAATTCATTCGCTAATAAATTACATATGTATCGGTTTTCTAACTTTGAAGCATGAACATTCGATTTGCGGAGCCTTTTATTCCTTATATTTAATGTTCAAAAATACATTTCTAATATGTAGTATTTCTTGTGTTTGTGTTATATTTCTGACATGCATTATTTAAATTTTATTTCTCATACGTAATCTTTATAATGTTTTAACTTAAAAAAAGAATAGACCTTGTCTAGTAAAGCAATTACCTTCATTTATATGTATAAAATTACACGAAATAAATAAATAAAAAATGGACAGCGAACCGCGTCCCGGTAGGCCCGCAACAAGCCGATGCAATATGTAATTGACCAAGTGAGAACATTGGTCATGCAGGATCATCACTGTCCCAGACCTTATAACGAGGTGGGAGTAAATATTGGATAGGTGCATTCAATTTAGGCCGAGATTTAAGCCGGAAGAAAGCGTCATGCGACCGGTCAGCAAAACGTTTTACATTCCGTCCTTTCTTCGCGTCTGATTCAGGCTTTCTTGGCCAAACATAGTATTCCCCTAGTTTGTCAGGCTTCCTACTCTTCCTACATAGCTTTGGTGATTTTTGGCTATTTCTCACATGAAAAGTGCCGCTAAAAGGGACCTGATTTAAAACAGTTATGCGGAACGCCACGGCCCAGCTGAACACCATTCACAGTACAAATGAAATCACTGGAAATTAATTAGCGATTTATTAATTTAAGCGAAATTTAAAATAAATTAAATTTTAATAATTATTATTAGTGAAATTTAAAATGAATTAAATTTTAATAAATATTGTTATTAAGTTCTGCGGTTTAACTATTTTTAGTGTGAGAGCTGTTTCTACTTGCAAGGCCATTATCAAATAGTGGATATACCACGTATAAACGACTTATTTATAAAATTAAATGAAAACCACGTCCCGCTAGGTAATAATGAGCTGACACCTTTGCACATAGAAACAAAAGGTTTTTTTAATGAATTTACTCGAGCAATTGGAAATAAATAAATATACAAATGATCCAAACATAAAACTTTTAAATAGTCAACAAAAAATGATCTTCTCTCCACTTCTCAATGTGTCTAAAAAAACCAAAATCAAGGCCATATATTAAAATAATATTTATAAATAACAACTAAATAGAATCACTTACAGAAAACGGAGAATTTTGATAATAAAGCAGAACATAGAATTTTGTAAACCGAGGCACCTTTAATGATAAGTGCCCGGGAAAAAACGAACATTAATATAAATAAGGCTTCAACAAAAATATCTAATTACTCTAAAGGGGAAGGGGTAACTTAAAATTTTATAAATATAAATAAGTCGTTTATACGTGGTATATCCACTGTTTGATAATGGCGTTGCAAGCCGAAACAGCTGTCACAATAAAAATAATTAATCCGGAGAACTTAATAATAATATTAATTAAAAAAAAAATTATTTTAAATTTCACTGATAATAATAATTATTAAAATTAAATATATTTTAAATTTCGCTAAAAATAAATATGGAGTTCTACAAATTAAACACAAAAACCATTAATAATTTTATTTTTTTTAAATGCGATTTATTAATTAATGATTAATTAATTATTCAATATACAAAGTCAATTAACACAAATTAAATTTAACGCTATTCTTTAATCTACACTGTTTCACAATATACCACTATTATCACTGGGTTACACTCGTAGAATATTCAATTCTTGCACATAGAAGTCCTTAATATATATAATAAATAAATAAATACTCCCCACAATAATTTCACTTTATTTATCGCTTTCATTACCTACCATTGCCGTCATCTCGCGGCTCGTGGCCGACTTCACACCGAATGAACGTCAAATACGATACTCCTTGCGCCGCGGCGTAATTCCGTGTTAATACCCAAATGCTGGTATTTTCGAACTTTCTAGAATATTCTAATGTTTCGGAGTAGGTTCTCATCGCTTCTAGGCTGTTCTAGATCTTTCGCGAAGGTTGTAGACTTTCCTAGAGGCTTGCGTAGTGTTCTTCCAAAGTGACATTACAAAGGATTCGGGCAGTGCGCAATTCCATTCCATGACAACAAATTCTAGAAGTATTTCCAACAATGGCGGGACTGCGGGGAGAAGTGTATGCATTACCTAGGGAACTACTTTGAAGGATATTACAGTAAGTATAGTTTGTATGAATAAATGCGTTTCTGCCGACCAAACGTTCGATATTTTTGAAAGTCCCTCGTGTTACTCATTTTTCTTCTTGATTTGCGCCATTAAAAGTTTTACGACGCACACGTTTCGTATTGTGGGTTCGTGACATATCGTGACTGAAAAGGATACTGCACACAACCGTGTCATCAAAGTTTCCGAAATTCCTGGAGAAATCCACTCCACTCTGTCGCCCTAACGGCCTGCTCTTATTTCTTATATCTTATTTACACGAGGGATGGGATGGGACATTACAAATTCAATGACGAAAAGCTTTCCGTTTTCTTCGGATATAAACTTTAAGCATTCAATATGTGGGATAAATGAAATCAGAGTAATTTTAATGAACTCTTACATTGACCACTAGTCAATCTTAAATGTCTATCCAAAACATTGCAAAATAATAAGCTATTGATTTTCTTCATTAAAATTGTTAATTTTTTAATTAGCTATCACTTCGTTAGGTTTGTTTATAAAAATAATTTTGTTAAATAGTAAATAATGTTTTTTGGTTCTATCGTTATCTTCACAGGGGAATGCTGATATAAAATATGACATCATATGAGATTTTTAAATGCTGCAGATTAAAAGATTTACACTTGTTAAATACTGTAGAGATGATTGCGCATTATCATAGCCTCTCGGGTACCAACACGATCGAAATCTCTCGAACATTCGATAACATTCTGGGACTTTCACTTGGAAAACACTTGGAAAACTTCGCGAACAATCAGAAAGTGACGGGGACATTCTCGCAAATACTAGTAATGTATAGAATAGTCTATAAGGTTCAAAAAATCAATGTGTTTCGTATAAAGAGCGGAAGGACTGTTTGACGTTTAACCGACGCGACCCTAATCAGCGTTAAAGCCATAGCGACCGCAGCATGATCAATTGAAGCGAAAGAAATAGGTCGAAGTACTAACGTGCAAAAATCTAAAATAATGTTCTAGCGAGCGATAAAAAAGTGTTTCACAGACGAGTGATTAATTGCGAAATAGTGAGAATTAAAGAATTGTGCTTAAATTTAATTCATGTCCGGTGACTTTATTAAAAAATAATAAATCGACAATTAATTTCCAGTATTTTCATTTACCTCCTTTCATTTACAGCCTCGATCCGTGAACAATACTTATGATATTATTTTTCTTATGCGGCTAGAACTAGAACTCAGAAATCCATTACCGCAGTTGCAAAAGAGTGCCGTCCATCCCTTGACAATGCCCTTGTGGTCCAGTCTGATGGGCATTCGCTTACCAGGTCTATATTAAAATTATTCGCCCATCTCCATGTTGGTGATCCCTTCCGAATCTATCTTATTTAGGTAATTCAAAATCCCGGGATTTCGGCCAATTTTTGATGCTGAATCCCGGGATCAAAAAACATAATCCCGAAACTTTCGAGATACATTTTTTAATCAATCATAATCAATTAGTATATGTACAAAATCGTGATAGATAGGTATGTATGTACCTGCGCGTGTCACAAGAGGAATTGCCGGATGCTTATGGATAATAAATAAGCATATTTTTCTGCCATACGCAATCGCAACAAAGTCAGAAAAACAATAAATCTGTTTATTTAAACGAATTTATAGCACGAAAGTAATAAATAGAAAAAGTAGACTCCTATAAATAATGTGGTTCACGTGAACCTTACCTCGAATCGGCATATAAATATCTGATAAAAGCACCTCCAACGAGTGTGGAGACTGAAAGTTCTCTTTCAGCAGCTGGCTGGGTACTAAAATAAGATCCTGATTAAATGATGCTTTAATGTTAAAAAATTCATTAATTTTATTTTATATATTGGTCAACGCAGTATATTACTTTTTATATTATTTGTTCTTGTTTCTTAATTTATTATCTTTTCTTAAATAATTTAACAACACTGTTTTACTTTCACATTATAATTTATATTGAAATATTATTTACTCCAAAGACACATGTATTTCCAAGATTGAACGTACACAATATTAACAATAAATGTCTTAACTCATATTTCATACTATATACAGGGTGTACCAGAGCTTACAGCAGAAACTTGGCCGGGAGATTCCTGACTACGTTATGAGTCTAAAATGTTCAAGCAACCATGACCTAATATCAATAGTTACGGAGATAGCAATATCAAAGTTTGCATTTTTTTTCAAAATTTCTGACTATTTTTCTGTAAAAAGTTGAACTATCATTACAGTAACTTATATCGATTATGAAAAATTCATTTTATAAAAGTTATAAAAATAACTTTTTTCAATTTTTGGAAGGTTTTTTATCATTTTATTCGACTTGTGTAAAAGCGAATGAATTGTTCATAATCGATATAAGTTACTGTAATTATAGTTCAACATTCGGCAAAAAATATGTAAGAAATATTGAAAAAAAAATGCAAACTTTGATATTGCATATCTCCATGACCATTAATATTAGGTCATGGTTGCTTGAACATTTTAGACTCATAACATAGGCAGGAATCTACCGGCCAAGTTTCTGCTGCTAGCTCTGGTACACCCTGTATAATATTTTTGACCAATTTTATCGATGTTATTTGTTTACATAAAAATTTAATATTAACTATCGAAAAAGTGTCAATGCCGGAACCAGTCCCATGATGGTCAAATTTGTATCCCAAAATCCCAAAATTTTAATCAATAAAAATTTTGGCTCGGGATTGGATTCCCTAACCCTGTTGGTTTGTATATGCAAGCTTCGCTCGTATTGTGGCATTCGCTACACGTCTTGCCCACTGCAGCCTGCTTCATTTTTCTCATGTTACCTAGGGAGAGGAACCATTTCTAAATATCCAGTTTGTTTAGCCTTCTTCATTCTCAGATACCGGGTTCTTTATACTTAAATTTTATTTCAAACTTATTATCTATGTAATTAATTAACAATTCATCTTAAACAAAGCATTTGTAAAAAAGAAGATTTAAAAAAAAGTATTAAAAACATCCAAAAAAAGATATTTTCCTTGGAGTAAATAACATGATAAGAAATATATGAAAATGCCCCGTATCAAGGCCCAGGATTGTATTAGAAATTACGATTGTGCCAGTAAAAGGATTGCGAAGAGTGTTTTGTGCGATAGTAAAAAACTTGTTACCCGAGAGGCCTGTTACGTAGGGACGTTACTCCGAAAAGCTTCGGATATTTATTTCTTACAACTTCAGCGGTTGAAACATTATCAGAAAAAATGCTTGCTACCAGATTAAACTGATAAATATGATTAAAAATATACAGGGTTATTTGGAAAACATTAATAACCTCGCAGGACTATATTCCTGCCTTGATTATGAGTCGAAAATGTTGAAGCTATTATGACCTAATATCAATAGTTAAGGAGATATGCGACATCAAAGTTTGCATTTTTTTTCAATATTTATGACTTATTTTTTGCAAAAAGTTGAACTATTATTACAGTAACTTATATCGAATATGAAAAATTCATTTCCTTTTAACACAAGTCAAATAAAAAAATAAAAACCTTCGAATTCCAATTGGAAAACATTCCAATTGGAATTTTTTCGGGGTTTTTATGATTTTATTTCACTTGTATTTAAACGAATGAGTTTTTCGTAATCAATATGAGTTACTGTAATGATAGTCCAACGTTTTACAAAGTATAAGTCAGAAATATCGAAAAATAATGCAAACTTTGATGTCGCATATCTCCATAACTATTGATATTAGGTCATTATAGCTTGAACATTTTCGACTTATAATCAAGGCAGGAATACAGTCCTGCGAGGTTATTAATGTTTTCCAAATAACCCTGTATATTGTTTCATGATAACAAATTTTAATGTGATGATGCTATATATCATTTTTTTCGAGACATTTTCTGTATATGTTGTATTTGAATTTGATTTATCTTATGTCTTTTAAATTTCAGTGGAATATTTGTTATTTTTAAAATTACTGCTTCACGATAAAATGCGTTTTCATAAAAAAAAAATATAATACATTGGTTGTATCAAATATATTACAGGTTTAATTAAACAAGGATACATTTACCCTTGCCTCACCAAGCGTGTATTTTATTATTGGTTTATGGAATGAATTGAAATATAAAATTGATAGCCATTTGAAAATTGAATCATAGATACATCATATACTCGAAGTTACAAATTATTTTTTTTTAAGTTGTACACTTTCTGCGATCACAAATTTTAATTTGTCTTTTTTAAATAGTTTCTTAATTTTTTTAATTAACGAATAAAACGAAATTTGATTAGTTTAATTTACGGGTCAATTTCTGCGTTCTTTAAAAGCAGGCTTGTGATGATCCAGCTAGATAGTAGATAGAGGGGTCCTCGTCAAATGACGGTATTTTCTAGAGATGTTTTCTGTTATATGAAAAATATTATACAGTCGTAAAATAGTTGACGCGAGTTGAATTTAAATTTTATCTACTATATTCAATTAATCTGCCAACTCCTGGCCGCGGCTAACAATGTGATGAATCCTATGGGGTGACCCGTCAAAAATACGTCACGGAAAATAATATTAAATAATATAAATTTCATTGCAATGAATAAAGTCATTTGCCGTATGATGTTAGCGAAAATAGTTGTATGGCGCGGGTGGCAACGGCTGAGGTCGACAGATACGCTGTAACTATAAAAGGATCGCGGAATAAAATATTATACCTTCTTGAAATATTATAAATAATGTATTCTATACAATATTAATACTCTGCCTGTGCTAACTATACATTTAACTAAAATATATATTATTAACTGGAAATAATTATTCTGTGAAAATTGCGCTTTTGAATGCAATATTAACAAAAAATATTAACTAACATCTTGGGTTCGCAGACGAAATCGATAATACCTAATGCCCTTTGCATTTACTAAGTATATTACCTAAATAGCCACAGCTATACCATCCTGTCCGTCAGGGACGAAACATAAAACACAGTTATATTCCTAAAAGTGCTACCTCTTACGCGACAAAAATACCTATTGCAGTCGGGCTATGAATATGAACTATTTCCGCCTCATAATGGCGCCTGGAACCAATACTAAAAACCTCACTAGAAGTAATAAATGCGACTAAATCTCGATAAACACAATATATACTATTCGTAATACGTCGTTGAATTGGCACATGATTCGTCTAATGGATGAAGGACCCCGTTGTGTATTGTAATAACTTCAAATTCTTTTATAGGAGCAGTGTGGAAACAATTGCATAATATTACGTAATAAAAACATCTAACGAACCTAATAATCGATACATTTATGTTACAATAAAATACATACACTAGAAAGAATTCGTGTATTAGAAATAAAACATTTTCGATTTGAGACAAACCAGTAAAATCGTTGGAACGGCGCAAAGGGAAAAATTCACACATATTAAATAACACTGAAATTAATAATTTTAAACACTTTATATTAACATATTCTTACCTTGAATGGTGTCGTCTCAGACGTGTATGAACCTGTTCATATTAATTCCGTGGGAAAATAATACATATATTTGCTATCTACGAAATAAGACATTTTTGAAGCGAAACTTCTTTATAAATAAGTAGATAAGGTCTCGGGGATGGTTTGTTCGAAAGGATTCTACAACAGCCCGTGAGTTTATATGAAATAATAGTTTCTTTGAATGCTAAATTTTGGTTTTTTAAACCCTCAGCATCTCTGCTGAGAGGGGTTGAGGCTCCGCGCCCGCCTAAACCCGGTGACCGACTTCCTAAGTGACTAAACGGCCCCCCTTGTTCCTCCGGAACTTACTGCATCCCGAGACTCCATCTCTTCTTTACGAGATGTGATCCCGTGACGCCCCTCTTTTAGGCTTATAATTGAGAAGGCCGTACTCTTTTGGTACGAGTTTCTGATGATGTGTGTTGTCTTGAGGCGCCTTTCTTTTAGGCCGGTGTTTGAAGAATCATGTACTCTTTTGGTACGAATTGATGACGACATTAGCCTCCTTTGCGGGCATAGTCAGCGATGTTACAAATTATTGTGCAATCTCATTATGCCTTTTCAGAGCGGCGTCCCACGATTCTGCATCTTGCAACATTTACTTTGGACAAATGTTAGAGTGTTAGTAACATATTTATAATATCCCAGCTATTCCATATGAGTGAATGATTTTTATATTTATTCTGGCCCTGTCTTTCTTACAGAGGACGAAATAGAAGTTAACGTTTTCTATCAAGGTTTTACAGCATTCAAGCATGGAAATCCTTCCAAAGACATAGGGAACCTTTTTGTTGGTTTAAGTAGTTTGCGCCAGATGAGGTTAGGTGGTCGGTTTATTGACGACCCCGAGCAACAAGGAGGACCCCGCCTTTAAGGGGCCCTGCAGGGGCTTGTGCGGGTTCCACGCCCAAGTGCCGGCAATCATCCACCCCTCAGCCAGCTAGGCTAACACAAACCAGATATCCCCAATCTTTAGTTAGATTCCCCATTCTGTCCTTTACTCGTCATTCTGAAGCTACTTGTTAAGCTAGATGTACCGAGGTACTCAAATCATAAAGAGTTAACTGAAGACCGGATTGCGCAATACTTATGCAATACAGTAATTATTATAATGCTACTAAGTAATTCATATAGAAATCCGTGTATTCAAATTTTAGCATAAACGGTATGAAATTCGCTTTGCATAAAAATACACCCGTTTGGAACGGAATTCTCGTACGATTTGAACCAATATCACACAAGCAATCGTGATATTTAATTACACATAATTATTCCGAACTCAAATATTCCCAAAATAAATACATTTCGATAGTGAAAATAATTAACCGTAATAGATAATATAAATATGTTCCTTAGCTGTTACACAGTGGCGGTATGATCCTCTCTGGTACTGATGAATGGTAGATTCCTCCATACGTCCGGGCAGCAACTCCGTCCGCAAATGCTGTTCTCCAAATGAAGTCTCTGGCAGTAGTCTCTCGGGCAGCGCTTCCGCTGGCAGGTCTGGTCTCGAACTGAAGGGCAGAGTATATCGTGTTCGCTCCTTTTATAGTAATGATTTCACCATACCTCTGAAATCCACGCTAGTGCAGTGACTCATCCTATGCGCGATGACCTCACCGCCGGCGCTCGCCATTGGCCGGACTCAGTCACCAGGACGGTCGCCTCCGGCTCAACCCGTCGAAAGGCAACGCGTGCCTGTGATTGGTCCGTTTCGTTAAAATAAGAGTAAAGCACTCGCTACACGCGAGACTTGCTGTTCCGTTTCATAAATAATAAAGGCTCGTTCGCACCTACACACAAGGTCGAGTCTATTAGGATTGGCAAACGATCTTAATTTAACACAGAATTATATCTAAGAAATATTACTTGTATAGCTGAATATTCAATATTTTGTTAGCCTCTTGTAATACATAGAATCTTAAGAAGAAATATATCAGGCTTTTACTTTTAAACGATTCCAAACAGAAGAAATATATTTTTGATGTCCATACTTGACTTTTTTGAATATTATTATTTTAAGATTTTCTAAATTTATTAAATCTATCTCTATGTCGACCATCACAGCTTCCCCCTTATTTAGAGAGAGGAATGATCTATCAGACCAAGCCTATCTGCTAAATAACCCAATAGGATAGTATATCTCGTGATACTTATCAAGAGTTTCTAAAATTCCTTTTAAAATAAATCGTTGTTCTTTCCTTTCCCCGCGTACTATATTTCTATTAGGGTAGAATTCCTTTTCAATGGAATCCTTTTTGTGTATTTAAAGCTACTGTAAACCATCTGCCTATCATTCAAATGAAAAGTGTACAACTAACATGAATATAAGAATTGCAAGCAAAATTGGACTGTATCTATTTTATTCAATTGATTGGAAAGGTTCGATTCTCCATAATCGATTGAATGCCTCAGTAATCTCATCATTGTGTCTGCTAACCACTCAAGCGCCATTCTGTTATCAATAATCCATAAGACGCCCCTTCCCCCACTTTGTTATGCTCCTTGCTTCCCTTACAATGGTACACTCCTAGAGTTCACCAACTCGCAACTCTATACTACTTTCCCCAGCATATACCTCCCTTCCCCCAGAATATACTCCCACTAACACTCCCCACATCCCCTTCAAGCTATACAAACCAACTCAACCGAGTAAATATTAACTGTATATTTCTCCTATGAAATGCGAGCTACGATAAATCTGAAGTTCCAGAATAATGTTAACCTACGAATTAATGTACAACCTATTCATATAAACTTAACAATCAGCTTCCTAATATATAGAGCAAACCCTTCGATCTCAATATCTCCTGTACACGAGTAAACATGATGACGATGATACTTGCTATCCACTCTAAAAAGAAAAAGTGCAGTCCGCCTCCAAATTTTCTAATGACTAGTCGCAAATGAACAAGTCCCTTCAATAACCGTTGGACGTCGTTTCAACTAAATGTCCAGCTAACCCTCAAAAGAGATGCCCAAAGACGATGCATATCTGTTAAAGAAGTAGAGCTTCAACCATAACCCAGTTGTCAAGAAGGTTTCCAATAACTATTCCTTGCTATCCTACCATGGTGTACCCCGACAAGTGTTCACCATCTTGTAATACAATTCTTATTCCCCCTTCCCCCAAACTATACAACCTCTTCTATCTGAAACTCGTATAGTCCTATTTTAGCCGAGTGAATGGTCAACCGCATATTCCTACTATGATTGCAAACCGCGACAAAATGAACTCTAGTACCCCACCTGTGTTATGAACCTTATGCGCAGAACGTTTCCTATTATGTAGAATCAACCAATTGTCCTCAATATTCCACGTATACTGTAATGACTGCCATAATTTATTGTTGGTGTAATATGATGAAGAAGAGAAAGAAAAAAGCCATAAAAGTAGTGGATGACGACAGAAGAAGAAGAAAATGAATCCACCGAAAGGCATAAGATAAAGAAGAAAAGTCACAACCGAGTGTAGTAGTAGATAAAGACGAAGAAGAAGAAGTTGAAAGAAAAATAAGAAGAAGACGCGAATGTAGCAGTAAGTAAAGAACAAAAGAAGACGAAGAAAAGACGTAGAAAAACATTCGAAAATTATAAGATAAACGGAAGAAGTCATGAATGTAGTTATAGGAAAAGAAGAAGAAGATGAAGAGAAGACGAAGTAAAACAGTTGATAAGTATAAGATAAACGGAAGAAGACGAAATGAATGTAGTTATAGGAAAAGAAGAAGAAGAAGAAAGTAGAGAAGAAGTCGAAAGATATACCATAAGACGAAAAAGTAGTTGCAAAGTATTGTAATAATTGCTATTTATAGAAGAGAAGGTATTTGAAAAGTAAAGCATAAACGGTACGTATTCAAAGAAGAAGAAGACTAGAGTGAACATAACCAATAAAAAAAAACCTTCGTACCGAAGAAGAAGAAGACGCTGTTGATGTCAGTATACATAAAAGGGGGAAAGAAAAAATATATATATAACAGATAGCATATACGAATAACAAGAAGACGAAGAAGAAGAAGAGGAAGAAAAGGGTAGGAACAACCTCGTCGATAATTGTAGAACGTAAAAGTATATATAACTATTATCCGTCTCAACTAACTTTCCAGCCAACCCTCAAGAGTGATATCTAAAGACGACGCATGTTTGTAGAAGAAGTGCATCCAGATGTCAAGAAAAGTTTCCCATAACTATTCCTTACTAACCTGTCTTCCCCCAAATTGTTAAGCGTTTGTCAAATAATCAGGCGCGAATCCTCCGTATAACTGTAATATCGTTCCTCCCAAAACTTATTGAAAACCTAAAACAACTTCTACTTATATGTATTCATCCCCATATTTCCCCCCGCTGATGAAAGAATCTCAAGTATATTCAACATTATAAAATTTTAAAGTTTTCCTTTAACAACGCGAACATGTTTAACGAAGTACACTGTTACAAATCAGAAGAGGTAAACCCTAACATCTGTACTAGCTGTAGTAGTCATCACCAACACTGATATCCACAGAAGATGTATGTGTGTAACTGAATCAAGAATTCCTAACGTATAATTCGGTTTGCTATACGACTGGAATCTATTCAAGATCCAAACGACTAATCTTCCTACCCTAATCTAAAAGTAATGGTCACGACGACGCATGAAGGTGAATGAAGCTAATGATTTCGTTATGCTACTACTATTTAATCTACTAAAAATCTATTTTCAATTTTTTTTTTTTTTCCAAAATGTTCCAGAAGAATTCAAAAGCGCTCCTGAAAAATTTCTTTTTTATTTTATTTTATCACTATTCAAAAGGATTTCTACATACACCCAATGTATAGTAAAAACAATAAATGCTTAATCAATCATAGCGTTACGACTTCTCAAAACTTGAAGAAACTCACATATCGTTAATTCCGGATTTACTTTTGTATTATTTCCAAGAAGATTGCGCCCAAAACCAAAACAACCCCAATATAGATACGTACGAAATTTGAAGTAGTGAGATGTAAACATTTAACCATTATCAACCCCGCATGCGAACCCTATGATCATTAAAGAAGCCAACTGTCCGTCTACCATATCTCATCTCTGTAGTCAAATAAGCTGATGTTTATTTCTATTCTGACTATAAATACGCTATATCAACGTATATTATAATATAATATTTATTAATGAAGATAAAACAATTTCAATTAACGTTGCAATGAAGCGAAACAAAGGAATATATATAAAAAAAACAAGTCCAATTTTAATTATTCGTTACTAAGAGTATATATATATTGCGCTCTCTATTACCGCTTCCTATAGACTAATACTAGCGAAGGCTCAAAACTTTCTCTGATTTCCGCTAGATGGCGGTAGTATGACCATTTTAATTCATATGCCAGGCCGTCTTGTAAATAAAAATGGAAGTAATTTTATTCTTGTAATTCAAATCAAAATAATTTTAGATTAAAACAAGAAACTTCCTGCAACAATACGCGTCTGTGTTTATATTACGAACAAGTCTATCAATCCTGCATACAACAAAGAAATTATAATTAGTTTGAATAACCAGAACCGTATATAACTGTGTATAACAATTAAGAACACATTTAGATAATTAAAATAATTAAGGACCATAATAAATCAATGAAGGAAATTATTTTTTTTTTTTCAATTAATTCAGCAACATTGTAGATTGACATTTTATTTTTAAGGACAATTTGCAATATAACACCTTGACGATAAAAAGGTATCTCCGAAACATGCACGTGAAAGTTATCAAATAATATAAGTAGATTTGTAAGAATACTATAATCAATAAATTTTTTGTGTAATTATTATCTGTAAAAATTTAGCTGAATTTAAAGATCTTTTTTTTTCAAATATAGAAACCCTTTTTAATATCCATAAGACAAATATATAACAAGTGTGGATTTATTTAATTTACATTAACCTCAATTTAATTAAAATTAACTTATATTAATTTTTAATTATGAAACCAAACGGATAGTTATTAAAATATTTTTCGCATTTGTATCATAAAAGTACATAACCGAAAGAGAAAAGTAAATATTATAAAACATCGGATTTATAATTTTTTTTATAAAATAAAATATATATCAAATGTTCACATGGCAAAATCCGTTTAATATAATTCCTGTGTACCCGTATACTAAAAGTTTTCGTTTTTATATCTTCTTTTCTTTTAGATTCAGATATTCTCGTGTTTATATTTTCTACTAAATTGTTATCCGGTTTTTATATTTATTTTTACTTTTATATTTTTCTGCTATTATTATTAATTACTATTGCATAACTCGTAAGCGAAAATATTTGCCACTGAACAGATTTTATCTAGCGTGGGTTAATTATTAGTTTATATTAATATAAGAAATTAAATTAAAACCGAATTTTAAGCTATCATAAACCCTCCGTGGCGCGCGCTGAAATCTGTCGCGGTGATCTGCCCGTAATACAGGTGTATATTTTTGCATTTCGGGCGCCGTGCGAATCCGTTCGGCGTAGCTAACTGTCTTTTCGTACTAGCCCGAGCGCGAAGGTCGAACTTGTTAAACCTTAAACCCTCAAACGTCTCGGGTCTATTCACGAACTCACGCGGTCGGGCGAAACATGACCCGGAGGGTACTGTATGGGGAGCCGTGTCGTCGCGCGTTCTCCCATTACACAGCGCTCGCAAACCCGGCGGCTTTGGCCGTGTTCGGTGGTATATTTGCGAAACACAAACACAAACGCAATAATTAAAACCATTCAAATGTGAATCGTTTGAATCTCAACTACATATTTGTTACACTGCGATCGCAAATCCCGATGGCCCAGGCCGTGACAGTGGTATACTTGCGAGAAAACTCAAATATAATATAATAATAAAATAAAATAAAGCAATAATTAAAACCTTTCAAATGTGATTCGTTTGAATCTCAACTACATATTTGTTATACTGCGATCCGCAAATCCCGATGGCCTAGGCCGTGCCGGTGGCATACTTGTGAGATCGCATTCAAATATATTTTCTTCATACAATTATTAAAAATATTTTTCAAATGTGAATCGTTTGATTTCAAACCACATAAAATGAATGAGATATGAAATAAATCACATATTCTATAAAATGGAGCAATACTTTTACAAAGAAACAGGCATTCCAAAATCGAACTAATATATCACAAGGACCAAAATTACTACAATAATTTTCGTTCACAAAATATTAAATAATAAAAATGCCAACTGTCTATATGACAAACAACCTAAAGAAATTTCTAATACCTAGTATCACGTTTGTCTACAAATCTCAGTACGTGGTTCACATAAATGCTCAATCTTTTTTCTTTGATGTCACGGACCGTGGTCCGCGATTGTTTAAATAAAACCGCTTTTATAATCAAATATTTTCTTTCATTTATAATATTAACTAAACCAAAATGATTTTATTACTATGCAAATGAGTCCAACGAATACGCTCCTGTCTGGTCACCGGCACCACTGTGATCATCCTGGTAGATAGTAGGTAGACAGCGGGTATCCTAATCAAATCGAGCAGACTGTATTTAATGTCGAAATGATGTTCAATTAATATTATAAAGCATTTTATTGTATTTCAATATAAATCGTTCTCCTGGTCACGGTAAGCACTGTGATGATCCAGCTAGATAGTGGGTCTTCCTAACGTATTAACGATGAATTTTGTATTAATAATTTATTTAAAAGGCCGTTGCTTAATCGCCGCGAGTTGATATTTAATTTTAGCTATTATATTCAATTAATTTGCCAACTCCTGGCCGCGGCTAACAATGTGATGAATCCTATGGGGTGACCCGTCAAAAATACGTCGTGGAAAATAATATTAAATAATATAAATTTCATTGCAATGAATAAAGTCATTTGCCGTATGATGTTAGCGAAAATAGTTGTATGGCGCGGGTGGCAACGGCTGAGGTCGACAGATACGCTGTAACTATAAAAGGATCGCGGAATAAAATATTATACCTTCTTGAAATATTATAAATAATGTATTCTATACAATATTAATACTCTGCCTGTGCTAACTATACATTTAACTAAAATATATATTATTAACTGGAAATAATTATTCTGTGAAAATTGCGCTTTTGAATGCAATATTAACTAAAAATATTAACTAAAAATATTTCTATCTTGGGTTCGCAGACGAAATCGATAATACCTAATGCCCTTTGCATTTACTAAGTATATTACCTAAATAGCCACAGCTATACCATCCTGTCCGTCAGGGACGAAACATAAAACACAGTTATATTCCTAAAAGTGCTACCTCTTACGCGACAAAAATACCTATTGCAGTCGGGCTATGAATATGAACTATTTCCGCCTCATAATGGCGCCTGGAACCAATACTAAAAACCTCACTAGAAATAATAAATGCGACTAAATCTCGATAAATACAATATATACTATTCGTAATACGTCGTTGAATTGGCACATGAATCGTCTAATGGATGAAGGACCCCGTTGTGTATCGTAATAACTTCAAATTCTTTTATAGGAGCAGTGTGGAAACAATTGCATAATATTACGTAATAAAAACATCTAACGAACCTAATAATCTATACATTTATGTTACAATAAAATACGTTCACCAGAAGAATTCGTGTATTAGAAATAAAACATTTTCGATTTGAGACAAACCAGTAAAATCGTTCGAACGGCGCAAAGGGAAAAATTCACACATATTAAATAACACTGAAATTAATAATTATAAACACTTTGTATTAGCAAATTCTTACCTTGAATGGTTTCGTTCTAGACGTGCATGAACCTGTTCATATTAATTCCATGGGAAAATAATACATATATTTTCTATCTACGAAATAAGACATTTTTGAAGCAAAACTTCTTTATAAATAAGTAGATAAGGTCTCGGGGATGGTTTGTTCGAAAGGATTCTACAACAGCCCGTGAGTTTATATGAAATAATAGTTTCTTTGAATGCTAAGTTTTGGTTTTTTAAACCCTCAGCATCTCTGCTGAGAGGGGTTGAGGCTCCGCGCCCGCCTAAACCCGGTGGCCGACTTCCTAAGTGACTAAACGACCCCCCTTTGTTCCTCCGGAACTTACTGCATCCCGAGACTCTATCTCTTCTTTACGAGATGTGATCCCGTGACGCCCCTCTTTTAGGCTTATAATTGAGATGGCCGTACTCTTTTGGTACGAGTTTCTGATGTTGTGTGTTGTCTTGAGGCGCCTTTCTTTTAGGCCGATGTTTGAAGAATCATGTACTCTTTTGGTACGAATTGATGACGACATTAGCCTCCTTTGCGGGCATAGTCAGCGATGTTACAAATTATTGTGCAATCTCATTATGCCTTTTCAGAATGGCGTCCCACGATTCTGCATCTTGCAACATTTACTTTGGACAAATGTTAGAGTGTTAGTAACATATTTATAATATCCCAGCTATTCCATATGAATGAATGATTTTTATACTGATTCTGGCCCTGTCTTTCTTACAGAGGACGGAATAGAAGTTAACGTTTTCTATCAAGGTTTTACAGCATTCAAGCATGGAAATCCTTCCAAAGACAGAGGGAACCTTTTTGTTGGTTTAAGTAGTTTGCGCCAGATGAGGTTAGGTGGTCGGTTTATTGACGACCCCGAGCAACAAGGAGGACCCCGCCTTTAAGGGGCCCTGCAGGGGCTTGTGCGGGTTCCACGCCCAAGTGCCGGCAATCATCCACCCCTCAGCCAGCTAGGCTAACACAAACCAGATATCCCCAATCTTTAGTTAGATCTCCCCATTCTGTCCTTTACTCGTCATTCTGAAGCCACTTATTAAGCTGAATATACCGAGGTACTCGATTCATAAAGAGTTAGTTGTAGACCGAGTGTAATGATTGCGCAATACCTACGCAATACAGTAATTATTATAATGCTACTAAGTAATTCATATAGAACTCCGTGTATTCAATTTTAGTAAAAATAGTATGAAAATCCCCATACTTTAAAATATATTCGTTCGGAAGAATTTCTCGTACGATTTGGATTGATATCTGGTTATGCAATACATAACGCGTCGACAATTATTATGAATCTATTAAGCACTGCTTATAGAGCTCCGTAAAATCAATTGTTAATACAAATGGTATGAAAATCCCCATGCATCAAAATATATTCGTTTGGGAGATATTCCCGTACGAATTGAGCCAAGATCACACAAGAAATCGTGATATTAATTATACATTATTGCTCCGATTTTAAATCTTCCCAAAATAAATACATTTCAATAGTGAAAATAATTAATCGATAGATAATATAAATGTGTTCCTTAGCTGTTACACAGTGGCGGTATGATCCTCTCTGGTACTGATGAATGGTAGATTCCTCCATACGTCCGGGCAGCAACTCCGTCCGCAAATGCTGTTCTGGAACTCAGGGCTCCGTCGGTAGTCTGTTGGGCAGCGCTCCCGCTCGCAAGTCTGGTCTCGAACTGAAGGGCTTGAGTACATCGTGTTCGCTCCTTTTATAGTAACGATTTCACCATACCTCTGAAATCCACGCTAGTGCAGTGACTCATCCTATGCGCGATGACCTCACCGCCGGCGCTCGCCATTGGCCGGATTCAGTCATCAGGACGGTCGCCTCCGGCTCAACCCGTCGAAGGCAAAGCGCGCCTGTGATTGGTCCGTTTCGTTAAAATAACAGTAAAGCACCCGCTACACGCGAGACTTGCTGTTCCGATTCATAAATAATAAAGGCTCGTTCGCACCTACTCACAAGGTCGAGTCTATTAGGATTGGCAAACGATATTAATTTAACACAGAACTATATCTAAGGTATAATAAAGATCTAAGAAATATTACTTGTATAGCTGAATATTCAATATTTTGTTAGCCTCTTGTAATACATAGAATCTTAAGAAGAAATATATCAGGCTTTTACTTTTAAACGATTCCAAACAGAAGAAATATATTTTTGATGTCCATACTTGACTTTTTTGAATATTATTATTTTAAGATTTTCTAAATTTATTAAATCTATCTCTATGTCGACCATCACAAGTGCATTGTTAAGTAATGCAGGCAGTACGGCACACAAGTAATAAAAATGTTTCTTTAGAGGTATACAAATTTAAAATGAAATAAAACATGTAAAAATCGTGTTAATAAACATGGGTATTGGCTTAATTGGAGAGATAATTTAATGCCATGAGTGTTTTAATATAGGGTGTATTATTTAAAGGCTTGTTCTTCAAATTGGCAACACTGTTACCAGCGATAGCCAATTTGACAGTTAACAACTGATTTGTGGTCATTTAGGTTTGCCATTTCACCATGAACAGATTTACGGTAGAAAAACGCTTTCAAAATGTTCAAATTTATTTAGAGTCGTGGTATCGTAACATATTTAAAAATCAATGGCATAAAATTATCTACCCAAAAAAAATAATTTTAAATATACATAGAAGGAAAATCGACAGATCCAAGCAAAGTTCAAATTTCAAAGTGCCTGCGGTATTGCTGTTGACTTGCGAACACGCGTGCGACTAAGCGACCACATGCCTACAGCAGTCAGTCTACTTTCGTTCTTCGTAAATTTTGCCTAATATCATAACATAACGTGAAACGTAAAATACGCACTGGCTAACATTTAATAATAATACACCGAGAAATCACGATTTACTTGGGTTCAAATCAAAAACCCATTTCAACGCTTGGAACTATACAATAAAATAATTTTTCGCTCTAATTAATAAACTCCAAACGACTACCTTCATTTATAATTTTTGATAAGTCCGAATAATTGTTTTCTGAATAAACTTCAAACGAGCCTTCCGGGAAAACTTTGAGAGCCAACAAAGATGTTGAGCTTAATAATTAATGAAATTTGTAAATGTAGAGACTGCCCAACTTTATTATAGCCCGATGAAATAATAGAGTTTGAACGTTAAAAGCTCGTCATTATCAAAGCTATTTGAGCAGAAAATATTCATATTTTAACAAAAAAAATTGCTAAAATTAGAGTATCTCTGCGCCTAGTTTGAATCTGCCCTAAATGAGACGATCGAAAATATTCGGTTGATTTTAGTAGAAGTCAAACATAGTTGTGGAACATTGTCATCTGTGATCAAATTACTAAAGAAATAAGTCAATTAAAAAATTAGCTAAAAAGCCTGGTTCTCACAGTCCAGTGTTAAAAAATCGAGAACATTTAGAAACACGATAGGTATATGGCTACCGCATTAATTAAATAAAGGAACAAAATAGCATGCATATGAACCAGTAAATAAATAAACAAGTTGTTATATGGTTAAAAAAATTATCTTCATTTTCTTAGTATAAAAAATACAATTCATTCAATCATCCTTCTTAGTTTCCATACTAAATAACAATATGACATTATTCCGATGCCTAGTGTCAATGTTGCAGCTGACTAATAAAATTGTGGGATATAGAAGCAAAGGCAGCAATATCCAAAAAGTTCAAAAAATGTTTTGATTGCAGTCACCGAGAATTACTAATTTAAAATGTACCGAATTCTAGATTTTATGTATTTATCCCTTCCAAAATCATGCTTCCGATAAATTTACTGGCTATGTATGTTTCCTATAAAATGTCGAATTCAGTATATTATAAATTAATAATCCTCGATTACTGTATTTTTTTTTATATTTCTGCCTTTGTTTTGTACCCCACAATTAATAAATTTGAAATCAGAACATTTTTTCATACAAATCTCGAAGCTATGTAGGCTTTTTTAATATTCAATAAGAATGAAAAATTACTACTTTTACTGGCCAAATCATATCGAAAACGATTTATTAATGTATAATCATCTACTTGATTGTCAGGTTGTCAGGTTGGTGAAACATCAATCATAAGATTCCATGACAACAGACAAACAAACAGTTGAATAAAAGCATGTAAAAATCACGTGAGATTAAAATAACGCACACGGGAAAAATTCTGGATCACTTTCCATACCGCCCCGATCTAACATCACATGATCAAATCTTTACAGCATTATTAGGAGGAAGAAGATTTAAGTGGGTTATTGAATTAAAAACTGCCCAAACAGAGTATTGTTTGTCAAAGCCAAATGTCAAAAGAGTCATCATAATCGAGGAATAAAAAAATTACAGAAAATCGCATCTATCAACAGAGAATGAATTTTAATATAGATTTGTTAAAATGAGATTTTAGAAACGCGAAACAAAAGTCAAATACCGACATTTACAAAAAAAAAATCAATATCATCCAATCATATTATTCTCGTGTGTGGCTGACAGTCTGACAGCCGAGGCGTTGCCGCTTGCCGCACGCCGCACTGTCCGCAGTGCGGTCGCGGCCTTACGATGCCGCCGATTTTCATCTTCCATCTCAGGGAGCCCAGTTGAAGCGTGTGATTGGAGGCAGGTTAATACAGATTAGTGTAATGATTTTCCGCTAGGCGGCGCCGTACCGAAGATTCGCACCTAATTGGTATGCAAAGGTCGCGTGGGAGCTTTTGGAGGTGGCCTTATTAATTGACGAATTTTAATGAAAAATATAAATTTACTTGTGAATGTAGGTGGGTTAAGATTTTACGATTTATTTGAAGAATTGGGCAATTTATGACGTAACGAGAAAATTCTCAATTGGTACGCATTGGATATTTTTAAAATTAATTCTTGAATAAACACAGAAGTATATAACTTTTTAAGAGTGAGAAGTTTATAACAGTTGGTGGAATTTTTTGTAAAGGACATACATATTTTTAGATCTGGTATTTTATATGTTGTCACGAGATGGTGGAAGCAAAAAGAATTGCGCGGAATCGAGGCTTTTACAGCACCTTTAAAAGTAAATTGGAAATTTCTACAAAAATCTGGAATAACCCAATATATACTGGAACTATCGCGGTGCGACATAAAGAAGATCGACCGGCTACTGCGCATTCAGTTCATAATTATTTTTCTGAGCTAACGCGACAGAAAGGAGGACCGTGCGAGTTGTTTAACAGTGCGATATATGAGACAAGTGGAAACGCGAATTAAAATCGGCCAGTGATGAAGTACCTACTATAAGTGTGAGCGGAATATTCTCGATAGTGATCGATGCGATTGAAACAGCGTAATAAAAGGCGTTCCGTAGACGATCGACTAGTGACAATCAGCGTGAAATACGAAACAATTAATGTGAATTTAAAAACGATTCTCCTATTAAATTCGTGTCCTGTGACCTTATTATGTCTTATATTATATAGATTGTACCATAGATTAGATTATATTGTAAGATGTATTATAGATTAGTTTATATAATAGAATGTATAATATTATAGGATATGTAAATGTAAACTGTAAAATACTAGTTAATATACAGGAATATCAATATCAACTAGCTTAAGGAATAAATAAAAATATTAATTGTTTTTGGTGTTTCATTTGTCACAAGAAAAAAGAAAAAGGAAACTCGAAATGATTAGTACGCTCACGGTTAATCACAAACTTAGTATGTTTGTGTTGTGTCTACATTTTTTTAACAAACATTCCATCAAAATATCGTTATTGACCCTGTAATTATAGTTCAAAGTAAATATGATGTGAACATTATATAGATAACTTGATTACGTATTACACATTTTATGTTGAAGAAATTATAAATAATACTTTGAACAAAATTAAGAGTATCGTAAATTTTTGATTGGTTGGATTAATGAATAGTTTCCTACCCTTGCATTTGACGTAGGTAGGCAATAAACAAGCATTAACAATAAGCAATAAACAATATTCCGATTAACATTTTTAGATACGTAGGTACCGTGTATCAAACTCAAAAATAAGTTATTAACCGACGGACCTGGCATGAAATAACATAGTTTAATTTTCCAACATAGGTATTAAGTGTTGCGGCTTGTGATAAATGTGAAATTCTGTGTGTCTAAGTGTCAAAACGTAAATTTGACGTTCTTGTGTATAGAATAATAATATTGTTACGGGTCGCGGCGGTGGGGAACTAAAGACAATTTAAACTCTTATTTAAATCACAAAAGTTACTTACTAGACATGAACCGAATTGGAAAACTATTCTATAATTCGCGCTGTATCGTTATCAAGAATATTCCACTTGTCTCTGGTGTACTAGTGCGTCGTTTGTGTTGCCCAGGTACGCCTTAAAAAATTCACTCGCGCCATTAGTCTGTGGTATCGCTCGCTGTCTTTTCGCTTTCTGTGGCTTCAGATCTGTCAAAACAATAACTCACTTGCCGCGCATGCTCCGCGTATTTATATAATGTCCTAGGTTTTTGAAGTGAAACAAATATAGTCGTGTTTTCAACCTGCTTCTAGTTTATTCCAAATTCTTCTAGAGTGTGTGAAATTATGATTATGTGCAGTTTTTCTCGATTTGCAAATCATACATACCGGAGTACCTACGTGACTTAAAATTCTCAACATTAAAAATGTTAAGTAAATAATTCGTTTTAAAATATGTGATTTTTTTATGAATTATGTTACCTGAATCCTTGAAATCCAAGAAACCAAGATTTATAGTAAGAAGGCAGAATTCCACCAGTTTATACGAGGTATGTATAAAGTGTGCGACCATATTTTATCATATTACCTGGCATTGATTTAGCATCATTCTTGACAGCTCCGGCGGACATTAAACTGAAGAACACAGGTGACCGGTCCATATAAAGACTCCTCCCAGACGACCGTGGGCGATAATGCCGTGTCTGCACATGACAAACTGCCATCTCAAGTTTGACTTCAATTTCTAGAATGGATCGAGTTCAATAAACTCCAAGTATGTTTATTTTATATAAAAAATAATCTACAATTGTAATATAGCTGACCCGAATTATATTGAAACATGAGACCACAAAAATAAATAGAAACAATCTAACTAAAATTCCTTGTCCATAATTTGGCACCAGATCTGGTGCCAAAAGAAAATTACTTCTTCTTATAGTGCCATCTTCTATCGGAGGTCGGCGAACATATTGGCGATTACGACTCTATTTACCACCGCACGGGACAACTCAGTCGAGTTACACTTGTCCCAGTCCCTCAAGTTACGCAGCCATGAGATGCGGCGTCATCTTACGCTTCTTTTATCACTTATTTTCCCCTGGATGATGAGTTGGTTTAGACTGTATTGTGGTCCCGTCATAATATGTCCGAGATACTCAAGCTTTCAGCACTTCTCGGTCTTTTTCCATACGCCGGAAGACTTCGACATTCGTCACTCTATCCACCCAGGAAACTTTCAATATGCGTCTATTGAGCCACATCTCAAAAACCTCGAATTTACGGATTAATTCTTGGTTTAGTATCCATGCCTCCACCCCACATAAGAGAATGACGAAAACATAAAAATGAACATAACATGAAAACATAACATTTGGATTAAGGTTGAACTGCAAGGAAATTAATATATTCATTGCATTATGCAGAATTACGGCCAGGAGCACTGGATCTTGACCGAAAGAACCCGAATTTCTACAAGGAATAGTAGGAGTTACCAGAAGGGATAGAATCAGAAATATTCAAATAAGAGAATTTATCGAAGTAGAACCCTTATTGACGTTTATCGAGAAATCACAGTTACGGTGGCTGGGACGTGTCTTGTAGATACTTTATACAAAAGGTGAATGTGCCATCTTAACTGCGGTATAAATGTGTCGTATGTTTAAGACGTGAGGGAGAACATTCTTCAGCTATGACTCAACCCCCTTTCCTAAAGTACGAGTTTAGTTAATGCAATAATAATTACTTAAACTGCAGTATAAATGTATCTTATACATGCGCGAGGGTGAAAATTCTTCCTCTCACCTAAAGAACTAGTTTAGTTCATCTCTATTCATATTTTGTACTCTGTGATTGTAACAATTGTATAGTTATTATAATCCCCAATAATAATAGTTTCCAATGTCCGTCCATAACTCCCTATCCAATAGCTGAGCTGATCTTGTTCCGTTTTCAAAATTAGTATGATTTCAAAATTGTTATTAAATAAAATTAAAACATTGAATTGATGCTTTTTTAAAATAATTTTATTTTTAAGATTTCTGTCTAATGAAAATTATAACTAATAAGTGCATCCATTACTATACGGCATATGTCATAGGTATTAACAATCTTTGTTCAAAATATATAATTAAGTTACAATGTCCATCACTAATGCTTTAAGATGACTCAAATAGTAATCAGGTGTAATATAATAATGAGATATAAGAAGCAAAAAAACGTAATTATCTATTTAATAATGTCCACTACTAACGTAATCAAGACGCTAAGCTATTTATTATAGATAGCGCTGTTCTCACTGGCGGCCGAAATATATAATATAATTGCCTCATTTTGCCGGGTTATTGCCAGTTTATCTTAAAGTCCATCAATGAATTGTGTCCATAACACTATAGTTATTAAAGATAATCACTCTAGTACCATTTATCGTACTTCACTTATACGCCAACCTTACAGACGGTCATTGAAGACGCTGGAATTTGCGGTGGGTGGTTCGAGCCGACCACCGACATCGCTGAACGAACCCATCAACGCAATTCATCATTTAGAATACGTCGGCGCCTATCAAGCGACCTACAATAATAGCTCTGATGACGGACCCTGCAAATAGATCAGAAAATTTCACAAATAAAATATTTAAGAAATAAAATTGATCGAGATCGCAGGGAATACAAATTTACAGAGATGAACTAGGCCCGAACGTTTTCCAGACCATACGTAAGCCCCGGAAGGATGCACGTCTTAAACACTTTTCTTTTTAAATTCATGGGAATATCTTCATTTTTATGTATTTATTATATATTATTATTATTATATAATACATATTATTATTATATTATGTATAATATATATTAAGGACGATTTATTTATTTTTAAAGACAAAGATTAATTAAGTTTAAAAACGTAGCGTCTAACCCAAACTGGGTGGCTACAAATAGCGTCTGTTCCCTACGTTAAGAGCGGCTGAATTGCAATTCACTAACACGTATGGCAAGCGCGTTGTTTCAATGCAAAAACCTTATGAATTCGGCAATACTATAAATAATAAATTTATTCCGTCGAAACATTATTTCCAAATCCACAATGTATTAAAATTCACAAGAAATGTGCATACCGAGCGTCACTATGACACGACATCTATGATTGCAGTTTACCAAACGTCATCTACATAGTTTCCGCTAAAGAAATGTTTTTTCAATTATATTGAACATATTGAGATGTTGGCATTTTTGTTGACAACAAAGATTTCACATCAAAATGATAGACCCCCCGCGATGCTTTCTCGGGTCGCAAGAAACACTTATGAGGTCCAAGATCATTGGACATTTTTAGTGTCAAGTCGAAAAGCATTTCTATCTGCCCACGGCTGACCGTGGCTAGACACAACACATATTAGCGATGACGACTTAAAAGACACATGACCCAACAGCCGGGGCAATTTCAAATACACATTAAGTCATTTTAAATTGAACTAATAGTAAATACAGACGGTCCCTACGCATACTGTCGAATCTGAAAAAACTAGATTTTCGTTTTTCTTTTCTAAACCTTCCCAATTTACTCTATGTTTTCGAATAGAATAGAATTAAATTCAACTTATTTTTATTTATTTTTTAATAATAATAATATATCTTCTTTTGATTTATTGAGATACAAAAAGTTATCGGCTATGTAAAAAGGGTTGAAGCAACCATAGAAAATAAAATCTTTATTAAAAATAGTGTTTTTTAAAACATAAATTGTAAGTAAACTAACTGACAGATTTTGCGATAACTTTAATAAACTTAAGATAATTGTATACTTTGTTATATTATTGGAAAAAAGACACGTCACATACAGTCATATAAGGCCAACATTGGGGTAATTTTCTTCATTTTTAAAACATCGTTGGTTTGGCAATTTATTAATTGATAAAAGTATTTTAAATAAATGGAACCTGATGAATAATTATTAATTTGATGTCTTTCCGTACAAAAATCTGATACACGCAAGAGAACAAACATATGAGAAAAAGTGGTCAATTTCGCTCTCATTGCCAAACGATCGCCTTAAATTGATTCGTCATTTTTCAATTAGACCGTAGATGATAGTGCTGTTGCAAATGTTGTAAAATTTAATTAATTAATTATATCAATCAATCATAAATTAAATTAAGTGTTCTTAAAATACCTATGTGTTCGTCACAACAACCAAGGGTAAATTGAAAGTTAGCGAGGTCTGCCTATGTTCGTGGATTAAATTAAGCAAGATGTGGAGTCGTTGACGGCGTGTCTAGCTAATTGGTAATTTTGAAGAAACTCAAATTTAGCCGGGTAGCGGAAATGAGCGGTACAAAGAAGTCGGCAAATTTTGTGTTTTCTTTGTGTTTGAGCGGAGTGGGCATGTGTCGCTATTCTAATTATCTAAATTTAGCCCTCCCAGACTGCGGACCAGACCGACCGCGTCTGTAGTCTGCACTCTCTCGAGGAGTCAGCGGGAAATCTCCACACAAATAGTACACCGCACTAACGGTCATCGTACCTTAACTCCCTTGACGAATTAGTCACTAAGCAGTTAAGCACACAACATATTGCGTATATCGACGATCCCTATATAAACTAAGATATCTACAAAAAAGCAATTCGAAGTTTGGCTTTACATACAAAATGCGCGTATTTGTCTACTTTTATGTCAATTTATTTTAATTAATAGAATTAAAAAAGGGTCGCTCAGATGTTTTGGGCATGTTGAGCGAATGAATGGGGAAAGAAAGGCAAGAAAGATATATAATGCAAGCGTTGATGGCGCCAGAAAGAGAGGGCGACCGCGGAAGACGTGGCATGACCAGATCAACCAGATACTGGAAGATGGTCCCGTTAGAAGCCTCAACAACCGGCGAGCTTGCATGCGAAGATGTATGAATGTGGATGAGGCGAGAGTTGCATGTCAGGACAGAAGAGTGTGGCGCCCTATCCTCTCTGCCTACCCCCACGGGGAAACGGCGTGATGGTAAGTAAGTACATTATGTCAATTTTCAATCATACGAAAACCTATATACTATATAATCAGACCGATACAAGTGTGCACTCCGACATAATCTTTTATGGCCCTCTTAACTATAGTATTAACCGGCAATATCCCTCACCACGCGCAAGAATCTTAGTTCTTTTTGGTGAGGTACAACACAATATAATAATAATTTTATTGTTAATATTTGCTAGTTATCATTGTTATCAAAGAAATCATATGTTTTACCTATTTAATAAATAAAAATAATAAAAAATAAAATTGCACATCACCCAGTGCATTAATGAGTTCTTTAGCCAATAAGTTGTTTTGTAAAATAATGTAAAGTGTCTAATTTCAATAGTTTCCTACCGAAGTGATTTTGTACGCTGAGTAATATTAAGACAAAAAAATAAAAAAATCTATTAGGTACATGAATTTTTTTTATACCGCGCTTAAATTTAAATGAAGGTAATAAAAAGTAATAAATAAAGTTTTTCTTCAAAATAAAAGCGAGGGCGCTTTCCCTTCATAAACAGCAGAATGCTGTAATCCATATCAATTTCGTAAGCACCCACCCTTATTTGGAGAGTGAAGCAAAAAAAATTGTCTGAAAATTTTATTTTTTACTTTTTTGTTTGTAAAAAAATATTTTTGTTTCTAGTATCACCCCTTTTTTTTATAATATCGTTTCGCAAGCATGGGACATTTGACCCCAATAATTTAAGGAGGATTGGTGTTGTGCGTGTGTGTTCTTGTGTTTTTATGCGTGGGTGTGTATATATTTGAGACGATTGAGCTTTTTTGGAATGATTAGAACATTTGAGTGTAATGATGCCTCTGAAGCCAGCTATTACCTATACTCGTGCTCATGTATATCGATCAAGTCTGACTTGGATAGACATGTGAGGCTTAGTTATCAGTAAAAGTAAGTAGAATGTGGTGGCCCAAGACGCATACACACACACGCCCGTGTAATGGGATATCGCATACGCTGACATCGAAAACGGCAGGCCGTCGCCCTCGATAAAAAGGCCGAGGCAAGAACGCTGAGGACAGCAAACAGGCGACAAAGTAAGCCAGACCAATGACCGAGTACAAAGGCAATGTATAGCAGGGGGCACGGAGAGCGAGGAAACTCACCTTGCTGATCTAGACTAAATATCTACACGCGCGGCCGAGTAAAGACGAAATCATAACAACCCCGAGCCTTTGTTCTGGATCACTATATAAATCGGCGCCTACAGAGCCAAGTATCTCACTCGCCCAGTGTCATTCTTACGGCGAAGTGCTCCCCGATTGAAGCCTCACTTCTCGGGAAGTTACCTATCGAGCGGAAGCTCTCGTCATCTATCGATTCATTATTGTGTACCCATAATTATTGTATTTGTAACTTCTGTCATTATTACATTCCAATAAATACTATTCTATTACTATTCCAACAAACACCGCGACTTTTACATCATCAACAACAGCAGAGATCTCCGATTCTACAAACGGAGTGGTGACCCTTGAGTTCAATTCTATCCAAAACCGGAGGGCTTATCCACCTCCAAAGTGGTGACACCCGACGTTAGACGACACGCACCTTCAACTTCAACCCCGACGTGAAGGGTCTTCATCGCAGCAGTCGGAAGTCACCTCCAAAAGAATATACCAGTTAAAATGGCGTATGTGGGCGCATCCATCAAGCCCTTCATAGTGGCTAGGTGCCATTGGTACCATATCAGATACAACGCAGGGCGCGTTCGGAACCATGCCCCGATTAGGTGCCACGAACTTGTTGTGAAAGAGTATGAAACTATGTTGAACCGTATGCCTGCAGACCAACGTCACTGTTTTATCAAGCAAGCAAATGAACCAAATATTTCACAACACATATTTTATTTTCGAGCCCAACCATGTGCACTCTGCCCTGAACTCATAATCGGCCCGAAATTCGTGGACAAAGTTCGGTAATTGTATTTTATATAAAATTCTCAGAGTTCAAATCAGTCGATCGCTCTATTTCACAGGCTGATTCGAATTATTTGTCACTTTCTTTCCAGTCTAGACTGGGTTTACATCGCCCGTCCAAATAACGTAAGGTGAAGGTGACCCCGCCCTTCAAACTTAATAAAAGCGAGCTAATTGTATATTTGAAGCTATTAAAAAGTAATCCCAGTACCTACGCAGCCACGGGGATGTATTTTATTAGTCTATTTCACGTACTTAATTCCAGACATATATTTATTTTCATAAAATATTTTATTACAAGTACGGAAATTAACATTAATTTTGTCAATATTTTTTTTAAATGTATGTTTGTTCTGAAAATTTAGGATTTTTAAAAATTTTAATTTAAAAATATAGAGGTATCATTACCAGCTGTGAAATTTATGCATAAATATCATGGGAAGACTATAGATGTCTCTAGCATAGCCAGTTCGAATATATGAAAGAAACTGATTAAGACCATAGATAGGTTATACACAACTTTAAAAAACAATGAAATATCATTGTGGATGTTCTTACGGTGGAATTGGTGAACGTTGAAATGTGTATTGGCGGAAAGTGATCACTTAAGACAGCTCATGCATGTTATAAGCCCTGAGCCACCCTGTAAAGACTTACCTACACGTTTCCCATATGAATAGCTTCTTCTCTGTGACTTTTATAGTTTATCTTAATTAATATTTGTTTCTGGTTCTACGTGATTATGTAGGACGCTTTTCGCCATATGAGGGCATTATCAATCTAACAATTTATCTAGGCAAATTGTATTTGTATCAATATTAATTCATAGTAAAAGACAGCTATATCAATAGTAGGTATGCATGTAATGAAGAGAGACAATATTAAAGAAACACTTTTATAATCGAATTTGTTTGATTATTTTTATTTGGGTATTTTTAAAAATTATTTCGCTTCGAGAGTGAAACTTGCAACACATGTTTGAAAGATCCGTAGGCACTTTTTTCAGTGCTCTTATTGGTCAAACTTGATTCGGCACGTGCTGCAGTTTTGCGAGATATTTGGCGCAGGGAATGAGAGACGGGTGGCTGTTTATCATTCTGGTGAAATCTTTTAGTAATTTTGATAACTTTCTGTAACGTTTAATTTAATATTTTTCTACTTTTTTTAAGTAACCACATTGTATTGATGAATTGAAAATGGTAAGAATATTGATGTGACGCGTATTCCGTGTTCTCATCTCTATTTAAAAAAAAAAATCATACGGGTCGATTAAATCAGGTTCTAAAAAAAAACAGTTTTTCCCTTTGTTAACATTTCGACAAATACAATTTAGACTTCGCTTTAAGTAAACACTCAATAGGTGCGCTGAAGATTGTCTTTGGCTTCCAAATAACGAAGAGTATTTTTTTAATAAGTGGACTGGCGAACACTATGGTCTAAACATAAATATTAGCAAGATCAAGTTTATGGTTTTTAGCCGAGAGAATCATCCAAATGTGTGCCTTCAATTAAAGGGTGTCAACACTGAGAGAGTAAAACAGTTTAAATATTTGGGCAGTATTATTACTGACAATCTGGACCCTGATGCGGAGATCAAATGCAGAATAGAGACAGCCCGTGCATTTTTTAATAAGATGAAAAGTCTACTCTGTAATGACGCCTTAAACTTGAAGCTCAGACAGAGATTGATCAAATGCTATGTATGGTCAGTTCTACTTTACGGTGTTGAAGCAAGGACGCTGAAGGTGAATACTCTAAATCGCCTAGAGGCGTTCGAAATGTGGATACATCGTAAAATGTTAAGGATATCTTGGACTGACATGACTAGTAATATTGAAGTTTTACGTAGAGCAAATACAAACAGACAGTTACTCAACACAGTAAAGCTCCGTAAAATTTCGTACTTTGGTCATATAATGAGAGGCGAAAAGTACTCCATCCTTCAGCTCGTCATGAAGGGGAAGATTGAGGGTTGCAGAGGGGTCGGAAGGAGGCGGCATTCCTGGCTTCGAAACATCCGAGAGTGGACCGGGATAAAAAGCGTGAAAGAGCAGTTCCGCACTGCCCTGGACAGGGAAACTTTCTCCCAGATGATCGCCGACGTCGGGAGGACCCGACAGGGCACATGAAGAAGAAGAAGTGGACTTGTTCGCAATTTAGATAGTTTTCTATTATGAATATAGACCACCAAAATGTATACTGCTGAAGTAACGTAAATTTCTTGTCCACAATCTGGTGCCACGTTTGGTGCCAATACATTTGCCTTGATTTAAAAAAAAATACCACAAGATCTAATTAATTCTTAAAATTCTATACCATCTCTTTTCAATAGTTTGCTTGTCTAATGTAAAATATTTAGATTGTAATGCCCTCTTAAGGCGAAACGCATCTCATAAAAATCAAAAATGTAGAACTAAAAAACAAGTGTTTTTATTTCCATATATATAATTATTACAAGCTTGCAAATTTTGAAACAATTATAAAAAGGTCAAACTAAATACTCTTGAAAAGTATCGCATTTTAGTAAATAGGTCGCGCTTTGTTAGTTAGAAAAGACATTTACTTAAGAGACTCGGTTCGGAACAAAATTTAAAGAAATACCTACTTAAAATTTTTTCTGTAATACTTTAAATTTAAAAGTTAGGTTTACTATGAAATTTAATAATGCAAGAATAAATACTTTGGCTGCAGTATAAATTAGATATACATATCTTAGACATACGGAAAGGGTGTATCTTTCACTGTGACCTATTTACCTCTCCTAAACAATGGATTTAGTGTACATTTTTGCAGTCTGTGGTTATAAAATACAATCGAATGAAAAAAATTGTGTAAGTTGGCGTAAATTCCATGTGCAGTAGCCGAAATTCGGATGTAAATTGCAAATCAATTCTGAAATTTTATTGCAACATATAATTTAAGGGTAAAAGGAATTTCGGCTTTAAGATGTGTCGAATACTCCTGCAGCCTGTGCAGTTACTGGTATGCAGAATGCAACGTACGGCAGGCTTTTAAATAAAATTTTTAAACTTTATTAAATAACGAAAAGTTATTAAAAAAGTTTTAAATTTTTTATCACCGTAATTAATTTTGACACCCGGCTGCCTCGTATACTCGTATGTGCATTGTACGTTGTAATTAAGCAAAATATGATATTGGGAGACTATAAAATAAGATAAGATTATTTAGATTAAAATTATTAATATTATGGTTTTGGTATTTGTTACCTTGGAATTAAATTTTTTAACAACCTCCCTACGACAATCAGAAAAATAACAGATTGCGATAAATATATTTTTGAAACTAAAAAACATTGATACATACTTACTTTTGACACATAAAATGTTCATCAGTTTGTCTGAAAACATTTTTTCATACTAAACCTATACCTTCCATCCCAATATTATCGCGTTAAATAAAAACAGAATCTAGAAACCGCTACTTCTACAGGTACTTCTTTCTTCCTTGTATTGATTCAATGTTTATATTCAATTTTATTTCTGTATTTTTTAGACGAATGATTATTAATACTTTATTCCTACAAATTTATATAATTTAGATATTTTAATGTCATGAATTCATCATCATCATTTTCATCCTAGTAGGGTCGGGGTCATGAGTCAATCAGTATAGACCCATTCTGTTTTTGTTGTTTCTCCCACTTTAATCTGAGGCTACCCACCGGTCATCTTCTTTCCGGAGTTACCGAGAGGATTATTCTTGGTATTCGTTCCTCTGGCATTCTGAATACATATCCAGGCCACCTCATTTGTGATTTTTCTATATGTAGGAGTAGGTGCTTCATGCCAAGTGTGTGCCTTATATCGACACTTCTCACTCTGTCCATCAGTGTGACTCCCGCTACACCACTTAGAAAACTCATCTCGGCAGCCTGGACTCTTGATCTCACTCTCTCCGTCACGATCTAAATTTGATGGCCATATATTAGGGTGGGCAGATTTGAAAACAGTCAGTTTTGCCTTGACACTAAGCTCGGATTTTCTTATCACCGCACTATATAGAGAACGTAGAACGCCGGCCGCAGCTCCGATTCTTCTATCTACTTCACTTTCGTGCCTTCCGTCGCTAGAAAATTCCATTCCCCATCTATTCCACCCAAAAGATAATTGAATAAAAATAACCAAAAAACTTGTAATGTCCACACTTCTGTAATTTCCAAATTATTATTTTTTTTAAATAGAGATGCGAGCAGGGTATACGTCGCATCAATATTCTTAATATTTTCAAAAAAAGTTAAACTCATGCGCTATGAAAATAGGGCTTACTTGCTAGTGTCATGGAATGGGGTTCGAACCACCAACCATCCAAATCACAAGGCGACCATGACCACTATAACAACAAGCTTCTCGTTGTTGGAATAACATTTCATTTGGTTATTCATACCAGCACCCAAATCATATCAATGTAGTTGGTAGTTACTGGTATCGAATAAAATAATTATTGAGTACATGGGTGCGCAATAATTACGTGTCTTTGGTTAGATACGCGAAGCTCAGTTGAATGAGTTTTCGTTGAGAACACGCATCCATCAAGTCATTAGCCCTAATTTAATCAATCATTAACTAACTAACCGAACTTACTAAGGTTTTCAAGTGTGGGTGACGGAAAACGAATGAAGCATCTACAATATTATTTTAATTTACACTACACATTTTTATATAGCTAAAGATTCGAGAAGAGCAATCCGTCTCATTATCAGGTGTAATTTATAACTAACCTAAATACCGAATTTTGTCAGCCTATTTGACTAGGGCAGCGTAGTAGGGAAGATTTATTTGGTCATTAGTGGAAACAAACTTCAGGGACTGTTTAAACAAATTTCAATTTTTTATTTATTAAGTTAGTTAACATGATTACTCCTGTATATTAACTAGTATTTTACACTTGACATTCTACTATCTATTACTAATATACTATCCATAATAACTTACATATTTACATTTACGTATCCTATAATATTATACAATCTGTAATACTATAATACATCTTAATCTCTAATATAATCATTTCTATGGTACAATCTGGTAATAAATGTAATGTATAAATGTAATAGCACTTCTAATAAGGGACAACACCCAGTTTGAAAATGGTGTTATAAAAATTGCGTATACTCCGGGCGCCGTTTTTGTTGTTTATTTTCTCGAATTGAAGTTATTTTATATAAATCTGTTTTTAACTTTATTACCACTATAGATTTTTAATCCGTTGATGGAGAACTGTCATTGATGGCGATTTTTGTTTGTGATGTATACCTTGAGTTGGAAGTCTATCCAGCTGTCTTCCAACCCAAGGTATTCAACACAGCTCATGTTTTTTGTATGTATGCCTAAGAACTATAGCTTCTAACGTGCGTACATAAGTAGGTACGCGCACCCAAGTTTTTAATATTAAAACTGTTTGACTATATTGAATTGTCGAGAACGCACGATGAAAATTTATTTGAACGTGTTGAAACTCGCTTTTGAGTAAGTAATTAGCGATAATTAATAAATATATGAATGTAAATCTTGTACAAAAAATAAAGCTAGTACCATTATGCATGAAGCAATAAACGTACCTGCATATTAATGCAATTATTTATCTTCCCAGCGGTTGTCCTAGCGACAGAGCGCAGAAGCTCGTTGACACATGGCATCCCGCCCTAAAAACGTTAAAATAAACATGAAATTGCGAAAAACGTTGATTTTCATTTAAATTAAAACATTACAAAAGCTTAATTGTGCCCCAGGATGTTGTGGCGAGGGGGAAAAGCAATTTGTTACAAAAATGAATTGGATATTCTGTTTCCGAAATAACAAATATTTTCCTGCCGGCTTAACTTTTCGAATTTGTCTCGCCTTTTTTTTAATCGCGGTGACTGTACGAGGACAACTTTTATAAATGGCGAAACGAAACTTCAACAAGTTTTCGCGGGAACACTGTTTACGGAGGATTTATTGTGACCCTATGACGTCATCGTCCTAAGCCGTGTTAATGAATATTCAATTCTGTTTTTAGATTTCGCCGTTGTTTTTAGCAACTGACGTTTAGGTATACGCAACTATTTTAAAACCCACTGCTAAAAAATAACAAAGTAAGAAATGAAAAAGAGAGACATGTTCGCGTTACGTGACTCAGTCACATGTGTCTAACCACCTCTTCATTGTGCATGTCTTTTCTTTTTCCATACATACATGCATTTCTGCTGTGTATACAGAATAAAAGATACCTACTAAAATATCTATAAAATTCTTTAATATTACACCCACATCTGCGAATCTTTGTTATTAAATTTTCTAAGGCGTTTCTTTTAATGCAGTTTTGTATAAACCGTTTGTATTGGTTTTGGTTAAAGTTATGTCATATAGGCAATGCTGTCTTTGTATTTCAGATATTCTCATCTCACATATCTACACACCTAACGTAACCTAACCTAACTTCCAAACAATTTTTCATATCTACTTCTTAAATATTTTGTTAATTCCTGATATAAGATTCTTCCGCGTAGATAAAACTGATTAAGCTTACAAAAATTAATACCTTTATGAATATATCTCAAAATTACTCGTGTAGGGTGTTTTTTTTTCAGGAGTACAGATCTTTTAATTGAAATAAATAAATAAAATCATAAAAATCGAGTATTGGCTATGGTATTGTCTTTATTGAAAAGATAATTTTGTCGTTAGTGTTTAAATATGATTACGATACCACAATTTTCGAAAAAAAATTGCACAATTATCAACGTTGTTCTAGCGTAAGTCTATTCATGGTGAAATGGCAAACCAACTGAAAAAAGTGTTGCCCATTTGAAAAACAAACCTCTAAAAAACAACCTATATTTAAACACTAATGGCATAAAATTAGCTTACCAATAAAGCCAATAAATGTAATGGCAACTACCATGATTTTTTGTGTTTTATGTCATTTTAAAGTTCTATATCTCTAAAAAACATCCCTTATGATTTTAATAGGGTGCGTATCTGTACTGAACATCTTTGGTAGTCAGATAGATAGCAACTATTCAGAATAATCACGTACGCTGACATTCTCTAGATGAAGTTCGTATTTTATTATAATTTCTTTAGTATTCAACCGAATTTCGGAATCGTTAAACATTCCGTTCATTCCAGTACGCATTATCAAACGATAAAGAACTTAAGATGTACCAATCGAACATAAGTTTTATACGAAAACTAATTATGAAGTCACGTTCTAGAAACAGCTCTATAAATAAAATCACCAACGACCGAATCACAGAAGCAAACGAATTCCGTCGAATCCCCATAACAAAACTGTAAATTTCCTTTTTAAATTGCTCTCGAAACAGATATTTTTGTACGCTCTGTCAATAAAAAATCCAATTAAAATAGTTCACGTGATACAGAGCGGTTAAAGTTTGTTACGAATTAAGAATCTGATATTTTCAGTGCTGTATTATGTACATACTAATAGTTAAGAACTCAGTATAGGTATCTACTCATACTGCTCGTAGTAGATATTTATATTGAATGCCAGTGGAATAGTCATAATGAAATTTTGGGGTTACTCATTTATTCTGATGTTACCTACGTACATGTTATGCATACACGTATTGTGATATCCTTCCTTTTGCTTTGAAGGATCTGTTCTCTAGAATTGTGGGATCCAAAGTAAAAATCCAGTATTTTCTCTATGGTTTTATTGTTGCATACAAATTACATAATAATATATAATATAAATAATAATATATGGCAACAAGGAATAAACAGCGGTTCCAATTAGCTCTCCAAGTCCGTACTTCTTAATAACAACTGCGCGCCCGCACAGCGCGCCCCATTTATCCCTTTTTCACTCTCGGTCTCCCGTCTCTTTCATCTACTTAGACAGACGTCTATCCAGATATATTACAGATAATGAACAATTAAAAGATTTATAAAACAGTATAACAATTGTGGACTAACTGAAAATTATATAGCAATAGGTACCAGGAGGCAATTTTCAAATTTAGTCAAATCCACTTTTGACGATGTGAGACGATAAGACATACAATGATTTTATGATCAATTTCCATTTGGAAGCGAAACGAACATGTAGTCTCTCCTATCATCTTCACAATGTTTTGTATCTAGCAAAATGACGTCTGCCTTTTTGGCATAACGTGATTGCTTGAATTGTATTTGTCCCTTGTTGGAATATAAATCTTTCTAGGTTTGTCCATTATTAAAGATTTAAAGTTTATATTCCTATTCATTCTCAAAAAATTATCCATTCTTGAAAATAAGTCGCATATTTAAAAAATTTATCAAATGATTTTGGTTCAATGTGACTTGATTTGTGTTTTATTATATTTAGGTAGATATATGAGTAGCTTGTTGGTCTTGTGGTTAGGACACTGGACTCGTGATCCAAAGGTCGCTGGTTCGAACCTCACTCCAGACTAGCAAGTTAGTCCTATTTTCATAGCACAAGCGTTTAGCTTAGTTTGAAAATAGTAAGAATATTGATGTGACACGTATTCCGTGTTCACATCTCTATTTAAAAAAAAAAAAAAAAAAATATGAATAAGAAAATAAAATATCAAATCTGTAAGAAAAAATCCATAACTGTAGTCTCAAAATATTTACAGAATCTTAAAAGTGGACGAAGAACAAACTCAAGTTTGATATTTAGAACTATTTGATAAAATTAACAATACTCCAGAATAAACATTAAAAATGATAAAATACTAAAAAGAAGTCTATACATAAGAATTAAAGGGATGCTAGAAAGTTAACAAATAATGACATTTTGACAAAGAATTGTGAAAGAATTTTTAAAAAATATGTGATGTTTATATTTGAATAAAATTTAAAATAATTTCTTGTAATAATTCTGTTTATTTTAGTAAATATAAATTATTGTATCACCTACTTAAAGAATAAATAACTATATCGATTCATCTTCCTTTTCCCTGTTTACTCCCTCTTCATCCAAATCAACTGTCCAGACGTGACGGGAGCAAAGTCCCCTCTGTGGCGAGGGAAAATGTAACAGGATTATTGAGAACGATTTTATGATTCTCGCCTAAATCAGCGAGGCGTTATAATATCGAAGGTCGCTCTTCTCTACGGGGCAGATGGCGGTGGTGGCGCGGGGAGGAAAGCGAGGGGAGGGGCGCAGACGTCTAGGGTGAAGGGGATGGGTTGAGGCGCTGTGGGTTATCACCCGAAAAGTAGAGAAAATGGAGAAAAGAGCCATTTAATACAGCCTGTTACCAAAATCCTATTTGCCAAATCTGGAATTATCTAACTTGTTAAAGAAGAAACATACCATCGTGCTAAATTATTATCTTTATACGAGGGCTGTATGATAAGGACATGTGTAAGGGAAGAAACGCACTTTATTATAATTTTTTTTATTTATTTAATTTCTTGTACGGTACAAAATACCAATAACAAAAATAATACCCATAAAGAAGTAATTTTTACACAGATGGATAAAAATCGCAATAAGAATATTTTTTTCTCTGTCCGTCTGTCCATAACGTACCTAATTTTCTTTCTTTTTTTTTGAATACGACAAAAGATTCACTTACATTTGGTTCAATTACAAAAGATCCATGACATTTGGTCCAACGTCTACAGTTCCACGGGAATTTAGTTTAAATCCAAAATGTCCACGAAAAAAATCCCACGTAACAAAATTCTTATGTTACTATTACAATAATAATTATATCGTTCTCTGTCTGTCCGTAACTGTCTGTAACTTCTTAACTTATTTTTTAAACTTTTTTTTCATAAATAATTACTTATTCTTCGTGAACCGGCATGTAAATGTACGTCATTTTTGATGGGTTACAGCTAGTGATTACACAAAAAAAAACAATACAAATTAAATAGAAAACTCAAGCAGTAAGAAGAGAAACTATTATAATTCTGATAAATGTAATCATTACAAAATTAAAATAAAATAGAAGAAAGATTAATTTTAAGATATAGTACAGGACAAATTTGAACCATAGTAAAATTTTAGTAACAAAATAACAGCAATTAAACATATACTAATTGAAATGAAAAATAAAAAAAATACCTGTATATTTTTTTGGTAATTGAAAACATATAAAAGTGTCTTTAATTTTTTTGTAACACCCTAATGATAATAGATACTTAAATAATTATTATCTAAAAATAATAAATATAGATGATGCAATTTCATCATTATTAAGGTAATTAATTCAGAGAAAAAATATTTTCAAGATATATTATAGATGTCTCATCGAGACGAAGCTATTTTTCTATCATGGGTGGAATTGGCGAACCTAACATTGTGTAAAGTGATCACTTAAGCCAGTCGTACAATAAGTCGTAACCCCTATGAACACCCGAAAAGACTTCTATATATACTTTCCCATATAAAAAATAGAGAGCTGTAATATATCTTGATTAATGATATCCCTCTGGAGATACAATCCAGTAGGTATTGTGTTCATGAAAAATTTTAAGATACTCTAAATATTCCGAATATATAATATTTTACATATATATTTGCATAAATTTTAACAAAGCTAAGTTAATTTTGAAAACTAATTGTTTGTCGTAAGCGAGTCTTTTTATCTGAAAAGATATAGCAAACTAATTACAAGACTCCTACATATGTTGTATGGTCTGTGATAGTAAAGGACATATAAACTAAATTGTTTAGAAGTTCTGACACTCCACCCATATCTATGTGATAGAACTTCGGAGAATATTTCAGGCGGTTTTGATTCGCGCATTACATTGTTTTGCTAATAATTGTGTAAAGCGCAAATTAAATAAGTCAATTGAAATAATAATTATCTACCAGAGTTTTATTTTGTATTCAATACATCATATATATTTAATACGACTACTAGTTTAATACGACTACACATTTAAAATTCCTTTAGTGTTAAAAGGAGGCTAATCGTTTTTATGGTGCGTATATACATATTATAAAAAATCGTGCGTGTACCAAACACGCGCGGTAGAAGTTATACTTAAAACCTAAAATAAAGCCAAAATATATATTTACCTACTAGCTGTGCCCGCGACTTTGCATGCGTAGATTTTTAGTAACTTTTAGTCATATTTTATCAATTTGTGTATTAACATATACATATATGTCATCGCGGATTTTTTCATAGAACTTTTTGAGTTCTACAACTATCAATAGAAAGTATTTAAATATATTTTACCGTTAAGGCAGCGTTCGTAAAAAACGCATCGCTCGACCATTCTTTCGTCGACTTTAGTTGTAAAATAGGTCACCACGAAAAGCCCTTTTTTAACGGGATACTAAATATTTTTAAGAGATGATATAAAGTCAGCCGTATCCAAAAAAAAATTAATGCAGTCTTCGAGGATTATTAATTTATAATGTACTGAATTGGGAATTTTATAGGAAACAAAGCCGATAAATTTATAGAAAACATGATTTTGTAAGGGATGTATAGATACATTAAATCTAGAATATATTTTAAATTAGTACCTAATACTCGGTGAAAACATTCAAAATATTATTTAATTATTTTATATTGCTGTCTTTGCTTTTATACCCCACATATAGCCTATGTCCACCCTAAAATTGGTCCATTCTAAATATTGGTGAAAGGATTTTTGAAATCGGATTAGTAGTTTCGGAGATTACCTCTTACATCCAAATTTACAAACTTTACCTCTTTATTAGTATAGATGACACTTAAATATATGTATTACGTCAGCTGTTTTCGATTATGTATTACGTCAGCTGTTTTCGAATATAGATAATATTTGTTAGCTTTTAAGTTAGAGGCATGTGATAATATTTTCACGGTACTCTCAATACGAATCGTTATCGTGGAGATAGTATTAGACTTATACTGCATCGATATATGGTGATTCAAAAATTGAACACCGATATCGTTGAAGGCATCCGTGAACGCAGCTAATATACACCAGCGCATACTAGACGACCTGCTTGAGCGCAGCCAATGGATACTTCCAGCTGGGGTGGCCGCCTGCTCACTTTTCCCACCAACGTCCACGTACCAGAATCTCGTATAAGTAAATCATGTTATTTTTATCTAAAATACTAAAGTAGCTTTTTCACTTAGAAAATAACCCTGAAAATTCTGGAATGATCCTGAAATTTATTTTAAAACTTCAATCTTAAGAATTTATTACACAAATCAGAGGAATGTTAATGAAAAAGTGAATAAGTAGATGACCTATGTAGTTCATTCCATAAATTATTACGGGTACCGTGTGTTGGTTGCCTGGGAGGAAAGCCACCCGCTGAAGTTGAAACCAAAAAGGGTGCGAAAAAACGGAATGAGAAATATAATGACCTGTTCCCGGCCACAAATTGAGCCGTAAAGTAGAGTTTAAGATATGGAAGTACTACCCCGCTCTAGGAAGGGGTGGATTTTAATAGGTGCCTAAGGAAAATGTATGGTTTATTTCCAAATGATTTAACCAAAGATTCCCGGAATATCAATCATCAATCTCTACTGTTTACTTAGTAAAGTTTTCAGATCGAAAGCGTCAGACTAATGGTAACAATGCCAACGTGACAAACGCTTTCGTTTAAATATATTTTGAGCAACCTACTGGGAATGTTTGTAACTTGCTGGCTTAGCGGTCATGACGCTCGCCTATGACACCAGCAAGTTAGTCGTGTTTTCATAGCACAAATACAGCCTAATTTTAAAATGGGGAAAATATTGATGCATCACTTTTTTATTTTAGAAAAAGTCAAATGTCTGGTTTGTTGGCAAATTAAAATTCTAATACAAAGTTACTTTTTTAAAGCGTCTTTTGCACCCTATAGTAAAAGTAATTATCATCATTTGTATTATAATAGGATTGATTAATTAGTATTGTAAAATATTATAGAGTAGCCTGTTGGCGTAGTGATGATTCTCGCCTAGTGATCCAGTGGTCGGTGGTTCGAGCCCCATTCCAGGATGCCGGAACGTTAGTCCTATTTTCATAGCACAAGCGTTTAGCTAAATTTTAAAATAGTAAGAATATTAAATAGGGCACGTAGGTATTCCGGTTCGCTTCTCTATTAAAAAAATATTTTTTTGACTTGTTTATTTTTACAACTCATAGATATCATTTAGTACCTACAACGATTTGGTCGTCAAACTTGACTTGGACAATTTTCCAACATGCCCACGATATAAAAAGTGTAGTTTAAAAAAAAAAGTCTCCCATAGTAGCGACACAAAATCTATTCTTTAAAAGAGATTGTCTATTATCTCTGTTTCTAAAGAATAATTAAACATACCTACGTCTTAGTGGTATCTTGATCGATATCAGATTTAGTTTAAAATATCCTCTCAACCAATACGACATAAAACAGATTGAACGTGAGCAATGTAACTTGTTTAGATGTTATCTCTAAATGGGACGTTTAAGAATATGTAAATAAATTTTCCTAGCCTAACAACTTTAATACTATTGTATTTATTTTTTCCATTTGATATGTTCATCTCTTGTAACACTGAGGTATTTATAATACGGAAAGTAGTGGGTATATTTTATCATTAGCACACAATTTCTTTTTGACCACAAAAAGAGATATATTTTAACCGCATTATCAAAATTAAATTGTATTACTTTACCTGTTTTATTAACACCTCATTCAACATAGGATGGTGGACCTACAATTCTTATTTATTTAATTCACGCTTTGACGTTCATGGTAAAAAAATGCTAGAAACATATGATGTAATTATCTTTTATAGCGCGTACGCACGAATGTGAGGAAACGCGGGGCGAGATATATTTTTTTTATGTATTTTATTTGGTACGCAGAATAGAATGGCGCAATTAATATATGAGAATAAAATCTTATCATTATATATGTGTATATACCTACATCATTAGAGCAACTGGCGAATGTTGTAATATAGATCTTTTAATAATGTAGGTTTACGATATACATATTTTCACCTTTTGTTAGTTTTCGTGCGAAGTTACGTAATTCAATGTCAAAACGATTAGTTAATAACAATTATATATTTTTGTAAGTTTTACTATTAAAGAGATTGTATGTTATCCCTTAAGTACTGAAAAATATTTATCAAAATGTACCACTATCGGAGTATTTATCTAAAAGAAAGACGACTCAACTTAATTAAGTTATAGGTATTAATAAAAAGAAAACACTTGATATAAAACCACTATTTATTAAATTATCAAAATTTTAAGGGGCCAATAGTCCCTTTATCAGAATAAAACGAATATTAAAAATCAAAAATATAATTTAGTCATTAACAAAAATAAAAAATAAACGAATGGGAGCTAAATAACTAATTAAGGACTAGTTTGATAACAAATTTTAAATTATTTTTAATTTAAATTTAAATTAAATCTAATATATACCAGGTCTTTTAAGGGGGGGGTAAGGTTAATTCGTACAAAAAAAAGCATGTTTTTGTGAATTTTTTGCGACGACACAGTTAAAATTTCTTTATTAAAACAAACAGTACATTAAAGTATGACATTCGAAGAATATTGTGTAAAATTTTCAAGAAGAAATATTAAAAAATACGGCAATGGCAGCAATTATTCGGACGTGTCTTGGAAAAAAGTAGAATTGCGGTGTCCATCATAACTTGGTGCTGGATCATCTGAAATAAAAAAATCAAAGTTCATTCGTTAGATAATAAGTTTTCCCAGGTAACGCTGGGAGCGTTTTTTGAAATTTCAATTTTTCAATTTTTTGGAACACTTTGAAGGGAAAACGCGATTTTTTGCGAAAAAAATCGACTAATTTGTTATTAAAAAATATAAATTATTAACAAATTTGAAAAAAAGTCTCCAGCGTTACCTCGTAAATTATGTACAGAAATAGTGTTCCAAATTTCAAAAGGATCCGTTCAGTAATTTTGAAGTTATGATGGACACCGACTTCGAAAAGGTGAGATGTGGGGAAAACGCTTTAAAGTTTTGCACACTGTAAAATTCAAAATAAAACTCGACACTTATTTTATACTTACACATAATCGTCGATACCATGTTCACACAGCAAAGAGCTTTCATCATCAGCATCTTTTCGTCCTTGTCAACGCAAAACTCTTCAAATACAATAGCACGTCCGGTAGTCCTCAGGTGAGCGCGTCTCTTAGCTGCCCGAGCAGGTATAGAAGATCAGTCTGAGCATCGCTCAAATGTTCATAATTTCGTCAATTTTGCTCCGATTGACTTGATACAATATTCTTGCGATGTTATAAATTCATTTAAAAAATGAAAAATAAAATGCCAAAAAAAAAGTTAAAAACCTTACCCCCCCCCCTTAAGTAACCCTCTAAATTTTTTTTCACAAGTTTTCAAAATTAATTCTTCAACTCTTAATGAAGGAACGATTGGTCCCGAAACATGTTGATAATTCAATAAATAGTAGTGTTGTACTAAGCACTTTCTCTTTATTAATATAAATAATGTCACCATAGATTTATTTTGCTTTTATTAAATAAGTAAATAAAGTTACATAACATATAACTTTCATCTAATTTAAATATGTGTATTAAATAAATTACCAGTTTTTCTATGTAGGTAGGTATCTACTAATTTTGCCACATGGTGTGTGATAGAAATTTATTTATTTCATTACTTTACTTATTTATATACATTTGTTGGGGTTTAATTTTACTATGCCTGTCTCACTAGAGAGTTCTGTGTTGAGACAGGCAAAGTTTACAATTATAACTTACTTGTATTCAAGTACATTTCACATTTTATACAAAATAGGTTTAAAAAAGTACATTTTATACAAATAGGTTTAAAAAAATATTAATCATCGTCTATACTCAGCCACATGTAAATATGCCCAATACAAAATGTTACCTGCATGAAATTTAAGTTCTCTATTTGTTTGGATGAGTTTCCCAATAACTGGTCTACCCATCTCTTATACCCAAATTTTAATTAATGTCTTTACATTTTTCGGATTATTCAATTGTTTATACCCTTTCCAGCATTGTATTGTACAGTTTCGGGGATATGTATTTAAAATTTCTTTGTCCATAAGTGGTGGTTCGCGCTCTTGGGACTTGAAAATAATCTTTGTTTCTGCGTGTATGAATAGTGTTTTGGGTGTGTGTAAAATGTGTTTGTTTGTGTTTGTTCATGTACATGTCATGTAAACTAGGACAGTTTTGGCATTTATTTGTCTAACATCAAAAACGTCTACTTTATTAAATTTTTCGTCTGTACTTGTAATAATCGGTGTTCTTAATATTGTTTTCAGAATTGTTTTCTGGGCAATAATTAAAGGATTAATTGCAGTGATCATCGCTCCTCCCCATGCAATTATTCCGTGTTCAATTATCGTCTGACAAAAAGCGTAGTACACTGTTTTCAAAAGTTAAATGTCGAGAAAATTCTTATATTTCTGAAAAAGTTAAGTGTTTTTTTAATTTTATTGGCAGTGAATTCTATATGGTTAGTCCATTTATGATTATCATCAATGATAAAGCCTAAGTATTTTATTTTCTCGGTGCGATCAATACAGAAGCACTGGCAGTTATCATCATGGGGATTGGAACAGGTGTGTACTTTTATTTCACATTCATTGGAAGGTTGGGTATTTTCTTTTATACTAGAAGTAAGATATTTGGTTTTGTTTGTGTTGAGTGTTAGAGTAATACTATCAAGCCAGGTTTTAGCAGCATTGATACCTATTTGGCCTTTTTTAAATGTAGATAGCCATGTAATTGTAAAACAGTATCATCTGCAAAACAAATAACATTCCCATTTGTGAGAATTTTGCAAAGGTCATTGGTATAGACTAAAAACAATAATGGACCTAGTACACTACCCTGTGGGACCCCGAAGCTAGTAACAAGAGGTTTGCTTGTGATATTATTAATTCTGACTTGTTATTTTCTATCTGTAACATAGTTTATGAACAAATCTAGTTCTTTGCCTGAGATACCAATTTTTTCTAAGTTTTCAATTAATTTTGTGTGAGATATTGTATCAAAAGCCTTCGTAAGATCGAGGATGATTGATATACATTTTTGTCCCTTGTCCAAATTACTAATGATAAAATCAGTTACAGAGGCTATAGCTTCGGTTTTTCCCAAATTTCTTCTAAAACCAAATTGATTATCTGAGATTATTTTATTTGTATCGAGGTAATTAACGAGTTGAAATTTCATAATTTTTTTAAAAATTTTTGATAGTGAGTTCAGCGGTGTAATGGGCCTATAATTGTTGATGTCACATTTACTGATATCTCTATTTAAATGTTTTTTGTCACCCTGGAGATTTAAGGTTTGATATTCTAAGGTCATACTAATGGCGATGACATACCCCGTCACTCAACAAAGGCTCCGAGAGATTAATGTTCTATTCGAGACCGAATTTCCAAAATCGAATCTAACAATGGAGATATCTCCCCCGCCTCACCTCCAGACATCCAAACATCCAGTAAAAGATATTTACGAAAATTAATTGAATTTTTCTCCAATGAATACTTTTCAATTGAATTTAAATTATGAGGGATTTAGGTGAGTGAAAAATCATCCATTCCACTAAATAATTTGATATTTAATTTAAACTTCGTTCTATGATGTAAAATATCGAAAATCGTGAATTTGTACATATTTTCATCGGGTCGCAAACGAGGTGTATTTGGAAATTAGATACATTTAAATATAAATGGGACTACAATGGACGAAGGCCGCACAATAAGCGCAAGACAGGGACGAATGGAGGCGCCTTGTAGATGCAAAGGGTCCCCGACCCGAAGAGGGGAAGAAGATGAGATGAGATGAAATGAGATAAATATTATAGCAATTATTATTTAACTGAAAACTCTCCATATACACCCCAATAATCACGAAATAGTTACACGCTACAAAACTTTAAAAAACAATATACGAATACATGAGCCATATAATACATACTATGTATAACACATAGAATGTATATAGAAATAAATATTTTCACTTATTTCTATTCACAAAACGTTTTTCATTTCATTTCATTTTATAGACATATGTGTTTATCGGCAAGAACTATCCAATCAGGGTCATAAACGGCGTGTTGGCAATGTAAATGTTAAAAAAAAAGATTTGTTATTATATATGCATATCAGACACGGGCAGTGAGTACATTGAAACATAACTTTTACGTAAGTACATATTTTGGAATTACTTGATAATAAATGGGATTGAAAGAGTACGAAAGATATACTTTAATTCGATATTTTTTCTAAATACACATATTATGTTTACCTACATAAAAGTCAGCCTTCAATGTATTCAATGCACGCCCCCGGTATGTATGTATTTTAAATGTTACCCCATATTGCCCTATTTTTCCTCAATATTTTTTTATTTATTTATTTAATGTTCATGGAAGACCAACAGCACAACAAAGAAGCATAGAAAACATTGATATAATATAGATGGCCAATTACAGGTCTCCAAATTTAGTGCGGGACAAAGTGGATAAAATGATTTTCAGAAATATTTTATTTTTCTTCGCTGCTTTATTTATGGGAAAATCAATAATATTTATTATGTAAAATGATTGGCAAAAATATTGGGTGCCCTGTGCCCAACTTAATCCAAGAAGTCACTTATATAACAAAATTTGGTCACTTTTAAGTGCTGGTAAACATTAGATAACCGACTCGGTCCCCTCATTCACCGCTTATTTTCAGTATTATTTTTTAAGTCTCGACTTTGGATCAGTAGGCAAATTTGCATATACTCGTACTTACCAAAACCTGCAATGATATTCAAAAGAGGCTTCAATCCTCCGGAAGGTGATGGCTGTAGCGATTCGCTTGGCAAAATCTTCAACAACGATTGAATAAAAATACGTTACTTATCCAAAGCAGACAGTATGGCTTCTGTTAAATATTCATGTGTGCTGAATTTAGTCGCATTTTTTGAGTGATCTTTTCTTGACTTTCTTTGAAAAAATAAACCACTAGCTTAACGAATTATTTTTTTATTAAAGCCAAGAATTTTGACACTTAATTTCTGTAATATAATATCTGTAATATGTTAAAATCCAAATTCTTAGTTTTTAACGACTTATACATTAAATGTAAATGATAAGTATGTACGAGTAAATACATACATTTTAAATATTGTGTTCTTGGACTGAGGGTAAACCTAAATCGCGATAAATCTAAGTAAGATCTAAAACATCCGATGAAGTTGCTTTGGTTTAGAGAGTAAAGATGATATGTAAAGGTTTTATTTCTAAAATTATAACCACATACATGTGACAATTTAATTCACGGAATGCTTTAAAAATGTATCATCAGTTTCAAAATACTCGCCTTGTGCATCTTAATACTTACTTTCATCAAAACTTGCATTATCATTTTTGGAAGCAGGCCTGAAACTTATTATCTGTCTGTTGTATACCAGTTATTTCAAAAAATCTTTATCCTTTTATCGTAGCTATTGGCTTATGTAGAAATATACATGTAAATTCTAAACTCTTCGGAAATCAATATAAACAAAAATTTTATAGCCACAAAGCGCGGGTACACATTTTCAGATTACTTGACCTGGGAGCCTACATGCCTATTATGTTGTGCGGAGAATGTGAACTTCGTTCATCTTATAATCACTCACTGTAGTATACTTATATTATATAATGTATTAATGTTTTATTTCAATGTATCATTGTAAACCGTAACTGTACTAATCACCTTGTCCTAAATGACTATCCATTAGGGTCATTCTGAGCTGTCGATAGTCTCTAAATTAAAAAATTAAAAAATAAAATAAATAAAAATAAATTATGTAACAAAAGTTAAATAAACACTAAGTAGGTACCCGCTTCAAAAATTTATACATTTTTGTTTTACCTTATTTTCTCTGGCATTGCATTAATATATTACAGATTCGGAGATTTGGACGTCTTTCCGATGGCAGTCTCGTTTTATTTATGTTAAATATGAATTGAATTGGAAAACACTGTTTTTTTTTCGACGTTCGATAATAATAATTTAAAACTGTTACATAACTGCAATAAAGGAAGAAAAATTGATATTTTGGAGATCTTAAAGATTCATAATAGTAAAAAAAAAGTAATAGTAAAATGTCGTAAAACTGCTGTGCAGTTTGGCATATGTATCTATGTAATAAATCATATCAAAAAATAAATAAATATGAAACAAAAAAATATATAATAATAATAAAAACATAATTAACATTCAAATACCACCTATAACCTCCCCACCCTATCCATTCTAACTCCACCCCCTATCCCCGCCACTATTAAAATCCCCATAAATACTGTCTGTAATTGTTTTTAATTTAGTTGAAAATATGTTATTGATAATGAGAGTTATCTCGAAAACGTTTTAACGTTTAAAAAAATAAAACATATAGTAAATGAAAACAGCGTTATTCAATTTAATTCATATTTAATATATTGAAAATGAATTTTCAGAATGTTTCAAAAAAAAACTTTGAACATTTATCATTTTGTCTCTTCCTCTTGCACCATAATTATTCTAATAAATTCTGCCGAATTGTTTCCACGTCTATCTTCTAATGGTATTTTGGCACGCACATACGTTTGTAGATTATTTATATTGCCCATTTTTATTGGCTGTATAAAAATTGTTCAAGTTTCCATCCGATGCTAGCCGAATTGGTAATTTTGTAAAAGAAACCCCACATATCTGGTCACACCTCCACGTAAAAAAAGGCCACATAATATTATGTTCCCTACGACGTTCGACACATACTAATCGTCGTAGACATTTCGCCGCCTCTATCGGCGATCCTGACTCCATTTGCCTAGCGTTCGGGTCACGACCTTCTACTGTATTCTATGCCTAGAATACATATATTTTATAAATTTAATTTACAATGTCTATACATCGATGGCTTAGTGACATAAAAATCTATCTACAGGTCACCAGTTTTCAAAGGAAAATAAAACATTATTGTTAAATTTTTATAGATGGGTTGGAGATGAAATTTTAGTTATGAAACGAAGTGCGCGAAGAATCGATTCAAAATTTTGTTAGTTGTATTTTACAACCCTGAAGAAAATGTAGTCACTTCACACCAGGGGCGTGCAGTGAGAACATTGCGGCATGACATTTATGTAAGCATATATTTTGAAATAAAATCGAATTTAAAGACATATTCCTGTCACAAATATTATCAAATGATAAAAACCTTCCAATTTTAATTGGAAAACATTCCAATTGGATTTTTTCAGGGTTTTTATTATTTTAATCAAATTGGATTGAACAAACGAATTTTTCGTAATCGATCTAAGTTGCTGTAATGATACTTCAGAAATATTGGAAAAAATGCAAATTTTAATGTCGCATACCTCCTTAACTATTAATATTGATATTAATTTTGATTGTTCATGGTTGCTTAAACATTTTAGATTTATAATCAAGGTAGGAATCCACCTGTAAAGTAATGTGGACTAGCTCTGTTACACCCTGTATATGTATGTACACTTGATGTGTGGTCAAAAGTACCTAATTACGAAAAAAATGTGATCATTAAACACTTACTACTATTTTATTGATTTTAATTACTTACTTTCCTTTGCAGATATGTAAAAGCAAAAAAAATATATATTGACAAAATTTCAGAAGCCAAAATAAATGGTAATCTTCCCAGGATATCCGAATGCAAAAGGGATGAATAAATCATATTTATTTGATATGTGTATACCTACCTACCTTTCGAAATATCCGCGACCATAATCCGTTCGATTGTAAATTATTATTTTGTCGCCGTTGTTTGCGTCTCATCCCTCTTCGCCGTGCATTGAGTGCAACGCTCCATCCCATTCGCACTTGTGATGGATGACAAGGACTATTTTAGAGCTTTCTCTCGTATGCATGTACATTGTACAGGTTGATTGGAAATAATGATTCGGTTATAATTATCAAGCCCTTTGTTCAGGATTCGAGAATTTTCTGCATGGCTATGAAGTTGGAGTCCTTACTTGAATTTACCGTTTGTTTTAAAAATTACATGAATGCATTATAATTTAGCTGTTTACATATGTGTTAGTGGTTTTGTCTTCATATATTAAAATGCGCCTCAAAAGAAAAACAAATTGGTAAAGACTTATTTTATTTGAAACAAAATTTTCCGCGCTACAAGATATTGGCCGAATACAGTCAATACTTAAATGATTTTAAGGTACGCTTTAAAAGTGTTATATTATACTGCAAATTACGGTCTTGCATCTCATAATGCAGGGAAAGATTGCCGGAAGTCGGGGCCTTAGAAGAAGGAGGACTTTATGGCTGAAAAACTTGAGACAGTGGTTTGGCCAGTCTACTGTGGAGGTGTTCCGGGCCGCAGTAAACAAAGTCCACATAGCCAACGTCCGTTAAACGGACGGGGCACGAGAAGAAGAAAAAGAAATTACGGTTTCAAAGCGTTCTTTAACCTTTAAATCACTAAGTATTGTCTCTGTATTCGGGCCATCATGTTTTATTTTTACGTTACATTTATTATTTTAATTTAATTATAGGCCTTAAAATAGAATGTTAAGTAGACAAAAGTGAGTACTTTCGACACCTCCATCTATTTACTTTAAATCAAGATAATAAGGCCGTCAGAACTTAAGGCATAATTTTTTATCGCAGAGGCATCGACAAACCTGTAGAACGTTGGCAAGAAGTTGTAAATAATAAAGGACTAGGACATGGTTGACTAATTTTTTTGTCTCGTCTTCTTGTCTACTTGTCCTCTTCATTTGGGAAAATATTTTTTTTTTGTCTTGTCTTCTTGTTTTCTTGTCCTCCGCCCCCAACAAAATGACGTACTTTTACATGATTTAATTTCAATTTTACGTTAGTCTGTAGTTTTAATGTCCTAACGGTATATAAATCAAAACACTAACCTATTTCTCTTCCAAGAAGATTTTTTGTTTTAAAATTTTTGTTAAAAATATGTTGTTTTTTATTGAAATTTTTATCCAATAATACTAATTTCCTTATCTGTCTGTCTATAACATCCTAGAATTTATAATAATCTAATTCCAAAATTATTATATCTAATCCTATTATTAAATAAAATGAAAAAAATATTATGATTTCAAAAAAATTGACTTTATGCATTTTATGTAATAAAATTCTCCGAATTAGATTTTGTTTAATATTTAGTTTTTTTTTCTATTTCAGTTTAATGAAAAATTAAACTAATGAGTGCATATAATATCTAACCTAACCTAACACTACCATGTCTGTCTGTATAATCTCTATACAAACAAACGTTTGACCAATCTGACATAAATTTTGCATACTTATTTTTGAAGACCCGGCGGAAAACATCCGCCACAATTTCGTCCTCCCTTTACCCGATCCTCTCTTCATATATATTGTCCATATAAATTTACACCGTTTGACAGACCTGATTTTGCATATTTATTCTTTAGTGCCCGGCGGGTAATACAAGTGTAATTTCTCCATCCTCCTTTCTCCTACCCTCGCCCCACGATATATTTTTCGATACAGATCTATACCGTTTGACAGATCTTATCCAAATTTTGCATACTTTTAACGGATAACGCTTTTAGTTAATTAATAATTCTTTAATGACAATATTTTCGAAAAATTAGTAAGTTTCACTAAACATAAACTTAGATACAGATACAATGTTATATAGAAAATTGTGTAAGTACCTGTATACATTTCGGCCTTTCTACTAGCAGCACTTTCTAGCGTAGTGTAGGATCTTAGTAGCGTTATTATTTTTTTTTGTTTTTTTTTTATCTTTAACTCCAATTATTTCTCTACGTTAAATATGTTAGTTGTATTTTTTTCTTATATTATTTTTTCTTCTTCCCTTCCAGTTTTTATTTTTATTTTTTTTTAAACAAATTAACCAATGAGCCGTTTCTCAAAGGGGTAGGTAGAGAGGATAGAACGCCATATACTTATGTCCACAATTTTTGCCTCATCCACTTTCATACATCTTCTCATGCACGCTCTTCGTTTGGTGAAGCTTCTAACAGAGCCATCATCCAATATCTGATTTATCTGGCCTTGCCAGATCTTCCGCAGACGCTCTCCATTTCTGCCGCCTTCAACACTCGCCTCATAATTTTTTATTACCATCCTTTCCTCGCTCATCCGTTCCACATGGCCAAACCATCCCGGTGATCCTTTCTTTATTACGTATATTGCGCTTATTCAGCCAGCATTACATTTCTATCGTACAAAGTAAAGACATCCGTCTAATAGACGCATTCAGTTTTTATTTACTTCAATATAAAAATGATTATTTTATTTAAACACATTTCCGTCTGGTAATTTTGCGAGCTAATCTAACGTAAAGCGGGTAAAAAAAATATTTTCGTAAATTGTCCACATCTCAAAACCGCTAAATATTTTTAAGTAAAATTTTCTTATAGGTATTATTGGGCGTCCTCGCTAGATACCTATAGAAAAAGAATAGTTATAGTCGAAAATACTTTTAAAATACCATAAAATATAAAACCTTTGGACTGGAATTCTTGGATTCCCTAAATATATACTTTTTATTTACCTTACATTACCTTTTTTACCTTTCTTTATTATCATAAAAATACTAAAGTGCACATATAAAGATTGAAAAGTTCATTTTACAGCTCCTCGTACATTTTTATCCAGATAATCCAGATAATCCGCGTATCCTTTGTTGTAATATAACACGAGATTCATTTTACTATGGAATATTGTATGGAAATAATACAGCAATAAAGTTTTGTAGTATAAATCACTTCCATTAGGAAGTGCTTTTTTGCAATCAACCAAAAGTTTATATAAAAGGTATTAATACCCGGCCCGCACTCAGACCGCTAGTCGAGCATATGCGTTAATAAAAAATATTATTTATTAATTTTACTGTACCTAATAATAATTTTATTTTACTAAAAAAAATAATCGCGCTTCGTCATTTTCATACAACCTTCGACGGCGATTAATTGTGGTAGACATATTTATAGACGGGTCTGTCACATTATAAAAAAGGTATACGTTAAAAATAGTATTTCTATTTCTCGCACCAGCCTGTACACGGTACGAAGGACGTCTCCGCGTGGCGTCCCGCTCGCACGCGCGGGCCGCGGCGCGCGGCCGTCCCGCTCGCGCGAGCACACCGGCGGAAGTGGGAGGAAGGATCAATATCACCAAGGGTAGGATCCACTGGCGGAAACTGCTCCGCGGCCGTGAATGCTAATTAAGGTGCCGTCAGCTGTTGCTTGACGTTTCGGCTATTTATATTTCTTGTCAACAGGCGGCGGGAAAATTACGCGCGCTGTGAAAAATGGAAGTCTGCTTTTTGTTTTAGGCCGGTCGCACTTTGGATACGAATTATTACGTACGTGTTCGTACGATTATTTTCGTACGTATTGAGCGCGCACATTGATTGCGTCCTGCTTTGGTCACGATCAGTTACTTTTCGCATTTCTCCAATAACGTTTGTGCCAAATGAATAATCTGTATCTTCTGGAAAATTCTCTTCTTGCTCGTAGGCAGCTACGGCGTCTTCGGCATCGTAGAACCAAATGGGTGAACGAAATATAATATACTAGAAGAGATGAATTTGATAAAATTCTGTCATATTATGGCAGACTTAAATAATGACCCAAATTTCACGACTATCTATCTAATAGATTCACAAATGCTGGGGAGAAGCGAAGTGCAACGAGAGCTCGTAACATCGGAGAAACATTTAAAAGTTTTTTTTGTTCGATGTACATAATTATACCTCACCTTCATTAAACCAAATTATTTAACTTACTGGTATTTTTAGTTCTTTAGAGATTCTCCGCCCTGATCTGCGCTGATGGTCACGCAGTTGAATCACTTTGGTCCCACAAACATTTGTGGTCATGTATCAAATTGACAAATTTTTCAATATCCATCGTACGAAATCGCAAAAATTTCCGAAGAAATCCGGATCGTGTCGGACGTCGCATGTATACGTACGTACACGCACTACTACATCGTGTACAGTGTGCGATGTTCAATAGTACTTCGAAGGTTAGGAATGTATTTGCATATTCGTACGTATGCACGTCCTACTCAATTTGGTACGAAAACGCATCCAGTGTGCGGCCGGCGTTACACAATCGTTTTATAACCTTTGCGATGTTGCCTGTAAGTTCTGTTTATGTGCACGCGCACACGACTTGACTTCTTAAGTTCAAAAAATAAACTTTATAAAAAAACATTTATGTCGACCGGTTTTGATACCGCTGTATCTTCGTCGATGGACGCACCATAATGGTATGTCGTAATACTGATCTCCAGTCCTAAATATGCATAGGTTACATTTAAAAATGTATTTTCTACAATTTAAAACGATTACAATTTGAACCATTATATTTTTTTATTTTATTATGTATTTATTCCAGTATCTGGGGAGGTCAGTGTAGTCCCACACATTCCAAATAAATATACATATATTGAGTTATAATACAAGCGATACATATTAAAAAATATGGTATAAAGACAGAAATTATTACAAGCCGGTACCTAAATAGAATATATAAAGAAATAAGGTACATGAAAAAAGAATTATTAAAACAAGATAAATGATAAGATCTAAATGTTTCCATTCATTTTTAACATCCAATATGTTAACTCTTCACTAAGAAAATTAGTCACGAAAGCTGCGTTAAAATAGCGCGTTTAGAAGTTGCGTACCTACCTTTACCAGTTTGATCGGGATCGACACCAAGGGCCTCTAAAACCATTTTATCGACGAGTATCAATCCTGGCACCTTTGAACATAGGAGTAATAGCTGTGCCAACTTAAACAGTTCCCTAATGGAGTGTATAGGTACTTAAGTATATTTTAATGTATTGATTTGTATTTCTGATGTACATACGGATGTATGTATTGTATATTGATAAATTCTTAACATCAAATAATATTCAACGCAACAAGCATGTAACATAGTCAAACCAGGTATTATGGTTTCTTCTTTGTATATGTTACCATCAACACTCGGGTCATACATATTACTTACTATCTTCTCCTTTTCCATTTATTTCACATGATCGAACCATCGACACCGTCCATTTTTAATCCTGTTCATTATGCTAGAAGAAAGGAAATCCTAATAAGCATAAAAGAAACAAAAATATTCTCAATTGCGAAAATTCGTTAGCTACAAGCTACGAAAACCTAAATTAATTACATTTTAACTTCAACAGGAACATAACTAAATTGGGTGAAAAACATGAACTATGTTATCTTTACGCGAGTTTAATAATAATTATATATTTTGCTAATCGAGTTTCGAGAGTATCAGTATCTCCCATCGACAGGTAAACTGACTACATTCAAATATAGAAAATAAATGGCATGGATTAGGTGAAAATACAAATAATAATTCATGGATTAGGTAAAGATTGTTGTAACGGGAATATTAAACAAATTAATACCGGACTTAAAATGTAACAATTCACCTGTCGATTCTAGTACTAAAATATACATTTTACCATTTATTAATCATCCTGAATATTCTATACAAAGTCAATGCCAAATCCATCAATAATATTAGGAAATAACTCTCCACGGTAAGTTACGTATTTTACGGATGGAAATGTAAACTCAGAAAATTGAAAAAAAATACCTAAGATGATTAATTTACTACCGAGAATCTGTGGTAGGTAATCAAGCGGCAACCTCCAGTTTAATGAACCCAATTACCCACAACTATCTAAAACACGTTGCTAACACTTGATGCAAACCAAACATGAGCGCTTTCAGGCAAATTAACAAGTCCACGAAGGGCCATCATACAGCTGATACTAGTTATTCGATCAAGGGGTGAGTGTGAATTTTGTGCGGAGACAACACCGATCCAACAGATGCAGAGCTTTTGTATATGCAAATTGAACGTACACGAAAATAGCTTTTGCTAAAACACTTTTTATGGGAGTAACAATTTGAGCAAACTTGACCCATCTGTAACATGTAAAATGTATTTATTTACTTAAATTTATTTGCAATATAATAAATGAAATAATTGTTTGCAAACAAAAACTGATGCATCATTGCTTAAAAAAATAAATTTAATATATTGCTATAATACAGTATACACGCATATACTAGTGCATCGGCATCGGATACCTAAGTTATATTAGTTTTACTTAACACTAGCTTACCCACGCGACTTAACAAGCGTAGACTTTTATTCATATTTTTTCAATTTGTGTATTAGCTTTAACATATACGTGGATATATGCCATCGAGGATCTCTTTACAGAACTTTTTGAGTTCTACAACTTCTCCATAAAAAATATTTAAATATCTCTTATCGTTAAGGCAGCGTTCGTAAAATAAACATCGCTCGACCATTTTTTCGTCGACTTTAGTTGTAAAATAGGTCACCACGAAAAGCTCCTTTTATTTAAACGGAATAATATATAGCCTATATACGCCCTGAAAGTCTATTCTAAATATTGGTGAATGAATTATTGAGTAGTTTCGGAGATTACCTCCTACATGCAAGTTACAAACTTAGAAATTTTAAATGTAGCAAATTTATTTTGTGGTAACATAATTATAATTGATATAAATTAACTTTGTTAAAACCACCTATTTATTGAAAAAATTCAACATGTTTCGAAGCCAATTTTATTATTTTTTATCCTGACGAAGAAGCCATTGGCTTCGAAACATGTTGAATTTTTTCAATAAATAAGAGGTTTTAACCAAGTAAATTTACATCAATTAGCATAATCCTGCGCACAAACTGCTTAATATATGCGGTATTGAAAGATGCCTTTAATAAATATAAATACATAAATTAATATTCAAATATATATATATATATATATATATATATATATATATAAATATATTTTATTCATAGGGGGCATCCATAAATTACGTCACACGATAAAGAGGTGGGTCAACAACGTGTGACATCGTGTGACAAGTAGGGGGGAGTAATAAGCCTCGTGACGTCACGGGTATAAATCTAAAGTATTAAAACTCAACTCTAACGAAAACCTTTAAAATATTACCAAATCTATTAATATCACTATAAGGTTTAATTTTCTCTGTCAGCTATCTTTGGAACTCCAAGCGTCATCACATTTGAAGCAAGTTCCGTATGATGGTTATTACCCCAGTATCATAACCTCATAGATGGTTTAAATAAGTATACTGAAGCATACTTATTTAAACGATCGTGTCACATCTGTGGGCTATATTTTTTATCATATAAAGCCATTTACCAACACAAGCAGTCACATAAGACACAAGAGGTTTAGCCCATCACGAAAATTCGTCCTCAAAGAATTGCAGCTAGACGTGCCAGGGAAATCCTTTGTTTTATAAATGACGACGATGCTTATGGTTGGATAAAGAAGATATTGACACATCGAATATTCCTAACGTTATCCAAATCGAGAACGAAGTGACTGCAATGCCGGTCATAAATAATATAAAGGAAAGGGTTTAAAATCCATGGACATGGACACAAGATGATTATATTTTGTATCGTTCGTTTGTGTTATGTTTTGTAATATTTCTAAAATGCTTAATTTATTGCTGATTTTATGAAAAAATATTTCAAATACAAATGTATAAATAATTTTGTTTATATATTTCTAGTTTGATAATTTCTAAATTTGTATTTCTAAATTTATTTCTAATTCTATTTTAATTTGATAATTTCTACATTTTAAATTGCAAAATATGTGACGTCACACCAGGAGGGGTCACACAAATTGATCACCTGTGACAAGGATGGGGGGAGGCCTCCAAAAATCATGAAATTCGTGTGACGTAATATATGGATGGCCCCGTATTTGAAAAGAAAAATTTCGCAAACCTGCTGTTTTTTAAGTCATCCCTTTTTGCTATATATGTGACGTCATATTTTTCAGGCCTCTAGGCAACAGATGTCACTCAAAAATACAACCGCTATTTGCTTTATTTTCTCGGTGACTTTCTGATGTATTGCTATTTATGCTTGGGTTCTATATTTACCAGAAGGGATTCCAATATGCTCCCTTTTCGGCGATATATTCTAGCGAGGAGCATTCTACATTCCTTCGGTGTAAACAAATGGCTTTATTTGTACTGTGGAATACATATTTTACACGTTGAAAGCGGTGAATTTACACTGACAGGACCAAAAGGAGGAGGACAAGGAATAGCAATTGAAACTAACGTAGGGTTGTCATTGCGAAGACCGAGATTCAAATGTCACCTAAAATATATTATTGTTATTACGAAAAGGAACTGTACCCATCATCAGTACTCACTGTATTCCTTTCTGGTTATCAAAGCCAGACAAAGTTTGCCGCAGATGCTTTGAGCAATGCGTGGGAATTTTCCGAACGCTGTTTCATAGAAAATTCTATTTTACCACTGTAGGTCTTATGTAGGTAGTATTTTGGAAAACTATGAGTCTAATTTACTTAGAAATTTAATTATTGCTATCGCAAACACTGTACGAAGCTTCATCTCGCAAAGTAGATGCGAGTATGTAGGATAATTTGATATTTTATTTAAATGATTTAATAAAAAAGTAACCCATAAAAACCAAGTTTTTATTATACTCCCTTTCTTTGTAAAATCTAAGAACAATTAAAGACGAATTAAAACATATAGCATAACACAAAACTTACAGTAATTTAATATATTTCAAAAATGTCAGATGTTTTGAGCTTTGATAAGATACTTCATGCTTTGAAGATTAAATTCTAAAAACATTTGTCAGTCAATTTAGATTTTCGACATTCGTAGTGAAGTACCTATTATGAATACCGACGGAGTAATTCAAATTTAGAAAATATTCCACGACGTTATCGGGCCGCTATGCTAGTAATCAAACATTTCTAATGATTCCAATTTGAAAAAACCAATAAAATTTCTAAAAATCCGAAATTATACTATGATTATTAATTTTTTTTATCGAAAATTTGATAGATCTTCTTGATCGTCGCCACGAGTCTGCTTGCCAAGTTTCAGCTCGATTGGATTACGGGAAAAGGGTCAAAAATCGATCCAAAGTTTTTGTTGACGGCAAGCAAGCAGACGCCACGAGTTCCAATATAAAGGGAGTAAAAATAACATTGTACTACAATGCACGCAGAGTTATGCATTTGTCACTATTGTTACGGATTCGCAAGGGTGGAAAACAAATGAAACACTTTATATGATATATGTTTTATTTATTTACCATCACTAGACACGAATTTAATTGGAACGATCTTCACGATTCACACTAAAACGTCCGCTCTCTGTTAGGGGTAGCGGTTATGCCACTCTTTAAATAAGGAAAATCATTTCACAAACCTTCATGGAATGGGCTTCTAAGCCTTTCTAGTAATTTCTAATTTACTGTATATCGTCAGAGTACTGAGAAATCATTGATAATGTGTAATTCCTTCTGTTTCTACAGTCTTGTGACATTATTATTTACGAGTTTCGAGAGATGCAATTCCTCTCATCATCTGGAGATAACTAAGTAAAATACAGTTTTGTATCGAACTATTCGGATAGGAGGGCGGAGAGTGGAAGTTGCAATGATTTTTTTTGATCGTTATTGGGAAAATGGAATGTACTATTAGGGAGCCTGATAGTATTAATTAGTTTGAAATTTAACAAAGTCGAAAAAATAATTAGAAAAAAAACAACGCCCATTAATAATATCGCTTTCCTTAATACACCTACTCCTATTTTTAATAATATTCGCAATTATCATATTGCACCACAGAATAAATATCCTAGAATTAATAACATTTCATCTTTTTCTTCCACTTGATGGCTAGCTGTCTAAAAATGCGACCAGGGCACAGTATAATAAATACATACAGTATGTTAACTCGGCAGTGTCCTTGAAATAAATACCTACGGCCGCTTGGTACTTAAACTTGGTTAAACACGCACCAGGGCTGCTCATTGACTGACTCTTTATGGTTTGGGGTGCCATAAATTGACCTAAATGTATGCGTGGGAACGTCTCACACTGCTTGCGTCCGCACGTTACTGCAGCCCTGCGGCGACTGAGCAGTTCGAAGTATACCGAGATTTCGAAGGGTGTCGTTTCGGCTGTTTGTATGAAGATATAATACTGTATGCTTTACTATACTGTGACCAGGGATTATAAATATTGTCTCATTGATTACAGGAAACGTTTACTTTGATCTTACTTTATATTTATTCAATATAGTCAATCTTGATTGGTCCTGGTCCTAATCCATCTCAATATAATCTTGATTGCTCCTGAGGTTGTTTGACATGGGACTATTTGGTGTCGAAATTGGCTTTATTTGGAACCGTCCCAAAAACCCTTTCTGCTGACTAAATATTTTGAGAGAAATTTGACTTTTGCCTCAGAATCGGTGAAAATATGCCGACAAAATTTCTTTGTACCTAATACCTAGTTCTCTTAAGTTTTCTGAAGTCTACCGTATAGTAATTGTCTCGCAGCTTGTTGTAGTATTTAAAATAAAATAAAATATTGTTAATTAAGAATAGGGGAGGGCGGGGCTACAATTAACAAAAATTGCATTTCAAGTTGTGCCTCCGAAATTATTCAACATTTAGACATGATTTTTACGTCAAATGACGCTTGAACTACCACCTAGGTATCATGTTATTAACATAAATCAAACATAAAATAATTGTTGTCATATTTAGAATGTTTTTTCTCAAAAAAGTCGTTTGTTAAATCTTACCCCGTGTTTGGGGCTAGAATTAACAGCTCTGGGGTAAGTTTTAACGTTATGTTATACCAACTAATATAAAAGAAAACAAATATATATACGACATTATTTTGTTATTAATCAAAGTGCAATCAGTACAGGCGTGTATGGAGTACATTTATGCATATGAATTGACATTAAATTACAAAATAATATGAACAAAAACTAATAATTCGTAAACTATTACTTACGGATAAAAATCAACATTTTTTGGTCGCTTTTTCTTAACATTAATCAGCCTTACATAGGTAATCACCTTTTTTTTCTCTCGCTTCTATGCTGAAAATTAGAAATTGGATAAACAACAAAATGGCACATTTTTACCTTAATAACTAGCTAATCAGCCTTTGTGAATATATTTAAACTTACACATTATGATGAGTAGTTTCTTTATAAAATCAACAAATAAAAAATCAAGGATTAGGAACTACATTAAGCATAACGAAAGATATCTATTCGTATTCATCATCATTCGATTTACAATTCAGGCAAATGAATGATGTGATATCACCTTTGATGCACCCAGCCCGGGCTCAGTCTTTTCAAGAGAAACATTGAATCCACTCAGCACCTGGTAAATCTTCATTGTATGTTACTGCATACAATACAAAAATATTCATCTTCTGCAGAATCATTTACCTTGCTTTTACCCTTCCCTTTTATCTTTTTTGTAGTATATTAATAAGGTAATCGCTTTACATCGGGCAGTAACTCGAAATAAATATTAGCACACTTTAACAAATACTCTGTTATAATTGCTACTTGTTCGTCATAAACTAAGCGGGTTAATTTGTAATCCATTCCTGCTGGTACACCCGCATTCTTTTTTTCACAGAGTTGAAGAGTAAAACGTGGCAGAGCTCAAATTCTTTTGGTACAACTCTATAATTTCTATACTTATGCATCACTTCACTCGCAGTCAAATCGTAGACCTCTAAGGTTTTGGATCCTCGAGTAGTTTTTCGTTTATACATTCTCATGCTGTAATAAAATGTAACAAGAGAAAAAAAACAAAAAATCATCATACACAGTCCTTGTATCTTGATAAAACTAGTCCCCATATCTGGGGTAGGTATTAACACGTTAATACTTACCCCACCGATCTGTTAATTTTAACCCCAAAGATACATTTTTGTATAAGTAAGTTAGTAAATTGAGCTACATAGCATTATTAAGTATGAAATATGCTTCTAGGAAAACAAAAAACGTAATCATAACGCCGTGTATTTTGGGCATAAATCAAAAAATTGTAATATCAAAAATGTTCGTTACCTACGTAATAAAATGGTCCGGTACACAGCTTACTCTGAACGCGTGGTACACAATTGACCAATCCCGAGTCATGTGGCGTGCTCTAGGTAGTGTTATAAAACGCACGTTGTATGTTTAGTATGTATAGTTTTAGAGAAATTAGCTTGTTAATACTTACCCCTGTTAATTGTAGCCCCGCCCTCCCCTATCTAAAAAATCACATAACCCTAATATTTATGAAATTAGAATAAAGCATTTTTATAGTTATTATTACGTGATGATACCTTAGGACAAGAGATTCACTTTTCACTATGCTAAGATCGACTTTATATTAACTCCTTATTCGTCAGTTTTTTAGGAATTCACATTTTTTTGTGAGTTCAAAATTTCAAAAAACACAATTAGTGAATTTTTGTCCCCAGAAAGATCGTCGCTTACCAAGATGTATTAAAAGTGTCTCATAGAGACATATAGATGTATAGACATCATATAGAGACATAAAGATGTCTCACAGAGACATAGAAAAAATCTATATTTTGGGAAAGTAGGTATGGGAATCTTAGGGCTTACGACCTGTAAAAAATGTAAACTCATGTAAAAGTTAACAATGTAAAAAAAGAAGCGAAGTATATAAATACCATAAACTCAACTTTACAAACATGATAGATGTAGTGGTCAATCATATGTGGAATCAGTGAACGTTAACATGGTTTAAAGCGACTGACAGGTTCTAAGCCCTGTAAACGCCAATAGACTTCCATACCTACTTACCTACCCAACTAAATAGCTTCGTGTCTGTAAGATAACCATACTATATATATATATATATATATTTTTTTTTTTTTTTTTTTTTTTTCTAATTATTAAGTTAAATATACTTTGTCACGAAGCACGTCAGTAGTTTTCTACTCGTAAAATAAATAATAAAATTAAACAAATAATTTCACTTTTTTCTAAGTTTATTTTTCTACCAAAAGCGTTTGAAATTGCATCTTGCGGAAAGTGTAAATTATGTAAATTATTTGTTGTTCGTGACTCAGGGTGGCCAAACACTCCCCGCAGGGTTATATTACGTTTTCCCGAGTGAATTTTTATGAACGTTAAAAGTATATAATAAACAGATACCGTAACGAGTAATTTCTTGAATTTAACTGTTAAGCTATTCATTTGTTAGGTGTGTTTACATCTGTACCAAATGTTTTGCCAAATGTTGTTTCAAATTCTTTTGGGTGCGAAAATATAAGCTTTTTTATTTTCTAAGATAATTTTATTTTTCAGACAAAGTCATCCAGCAGGAACGTCTAAAATTCATAGTAAGACTGAAATGAGTTTAGCTAATACTCGGTGGGAGACGCCACCCTTTTTCATTTGTTCCACGAGTATTGGCCAATCCCTTGCCCCTGCCCAGTGGCGTAATGCAATATAATATATATTGAACAAAAACCATGTCCCGCTTGGTAATAGCGAGTCAACACCCACATATGGAAATCAAATGTTTTAGATTAAATTTACTTAAACGATTTGAAATTGACCAAGCACGAATGTATGGAATGGAAAATCTTTGGTCGATAAAGTAAAGAATGAACAAATTAGACTTGAATGCAATGCTGGCTGTAGTGTAGAATAAAGAAAGGAGTGCTGAGATGGTTTGGTCATGTGGAACGTATGAACGAGGAAAGAATGGTTAAGAAAATATATGAGGCGAGTGTTGAAGGCAACAGAAATAGAGGGCGTCCGCGAAAGACCTGGCGTGAGCAGATACAACAAGTGTTTGAGGATGGCCCTGTTAAAAGCCGCAACAACCGTAGAACTTGTATGAGAAGATGTATGAATGTGGCCGAAGCAAAAGTGTACCAGGATAGAAGAGTGTGGCGTTCAATCCTCTCTGCCTACCCCTGCGGGAAAACGGCATGGTGGTTAGTTAGTTAGTTAGTTAACAGAAAAATAATTGCTCCACATTTCTTAATACGTTCAAGACACCTAAAATCAAGGCCAGAAAAAACAATCAAAATACATTAAATAAACAAATTACTTACGCTTACAAATTACAAATATCTTTTACACAAACGTGGAAAAATTGACAAATAAGCTTGCCTAATTTTTTTTTATCAATAAAGCCATTAGAAAATATAGCTATTATGTTCGTAAACGGGGAAATTTTGAAATGATACATGTCTTTGAGAAAAATAATCCTTATGTAACTGCATCGGCTTCACCAAAACCATCCGATTAGCCGTAGGGGTAGAGATAGTTTGACATGGGGCTGTTTGGGAATTAAAAATTATTTAATTAAGTCAATTTTACGTGATATATCCACAGTTTGAAAATAGCCTAAATCGCCAAAGTAGCTGTGTAACGCTTTACGCAAACTAGTAGAATTCAATAATAATATTTCATAAAATTTTATTAAACATGGAATTCTGCTACTTACTAAACTAACTAAACACAAAAACAAACAATAAATAAATTTATAGCACTGCATTCAGGCCCGCCTTAGATATGAACCCAAAATAATCATTCAGTACAATACATTTGGTAACGATACTTTTCCAGCGCCCTAATATGGTTATGGGTTTATAATTTTAAAAATTTTTATATCAATATATATATATATAAAAAAATCCGTGTTTCCCTACCCGCCAAGTTTTCTCAACAACCAGTCACAGCCACCCACCGGTGGTTATGTTGGTGGATAGCCCTTGGTGTCACATCGAAAATAAGCGAGTTTGGTGGGGGTGGCTGTGCGTGGGTGGGAGTGGGTGAAGAAAATGTGCTTTCTAGCACAAAATGGTTTGTTATGGGAAGGCTGCAAATGTTTCAGATTGTTTCAAAATAGGCGCGCCGACTGTGTCAGTGAGTCTAGAAAGTTTCGGAAAAACATGCTCTAGAAAGTTCTGGAAGGAGAAGGTTCTGGAAGGTTCGCGAAAGTTCTATGACGATCCAAACAGTGTACTAAAAATCTACGCGTGCGAAGCCGCGCGGACACAGCTAGTTGAATTATAAAATATAATATGTATTGTGCTAACATTGATACTGAAATTCGTGCAGATTCTCCATCAACATTTAAAAGGTCACTCCTACACAACATCCATTTTCTTGGCAATAATCTAGTACACACAATAACAATTCTTTATTTACGATAATTCTTGCAGGTATAAAAACCGCAACACTGTCAATAGTCATTACTGAATTTATTTTATTTGCTTGTTTGCCAATTGCACTGTAACTATGTACACGCTTAATCGTTGTGCAGAGCATGTGCCAATTCGCATATAATCGCAATGCTTTGATATATTAAATATGTTGCCAGAGCAGGCCGAAGACAAATGTAATTAGGATATTCCTCATTGAAAATAAAATATATGGTTTCTCAGATGTTTCAAAGACTCGAAGGAACATTATCGATATTTGCAGTAGTGCCTCGCTAATATGTTGCTACCATCACTGTAGCAAGTCAAGGAAGCAAAACCATATCCTAAGCGAAGCAATGATTTGTTTTCCATAGTGCAACTAAGTGTGCCAAAAATCAGACTTTTATTTTTCACGTAAGTTTGAATATAATAGAAGACGAGATTCAAGACATAATTTTTCATATTATTTGATGAATAAAATCGCGAAGTAGGTACCAAATATTCTTATATGGGGGCCCAAGTTTTTACAAAATCAGTTTAATTGTTCAGAAATTATTTAAAATACTTACGACGATGACGTTGTATATGCTGGTGACAACTGTCGGTTTGTTTATTTTAAAAGTGACATTTGAGTTTTAAGGTCAGGTTGATTATAAGATTTAATGTGATAAAGACTAGTAAACTAAAAAGTAGAAAATAATATAACATGCATTTATAAAAAAATAATAGAATGGAGATTACAGAGTCAGAGAACAAAGATCGTTCATAGTATTTGCGTATTTCAATTAAATCAAAAGATTGGCACGTACTTAAATAATAACGAGTTAACCTTATTAACTCGGAATTTTATGAACAATCTTACTTGTAATGTTTCATTCTTACTTAGCGTGAAAAAAAACTTTTGTTTTATTGATATTTTTTGATTTATTGAGATTTTATTGATATTATTGATACACTGCGATCGTTCTCAGTACTGTACCTTTTTTCCTTTTCAGTATTTATGTATAAAAATGTGTTGTATTTAAAAATATATATGATTATAAGTTGCGTTGCTGCCCCTGCCATTCCTATAAGATCAGGATAGCGATGCGAGTACAAGCAGTGACTTCTCGAAGGCTGTGCACAATTTCTGGTCTTCCCTTAATATTCCCCATGGGGCTGGAGATTTCAATGACAATAAATAAAGCTTCGGACCAGTATCGGAAATAAGTATAAAGGTCTGAATCCCGGTAAAGGATTAATCGACTTGTCAATAATTCTATCCAACCTTTTTGCAACCAGGTCAAGGAAGGCGATTTATCTGTATAGAGGTGTCTTATAGCTAACTAAAAACTTTGCAGATCGATTCCTGCCTTAATAGCGAGTCGAAAATGTTCAAGTAACCATTTTTTTTTCAATATTTCTGACTTAGTTTTTATATAAAGTTGAATTATATTATTACAGTTATTTATATCGAATGAAAAATTCATTGGCATTAATACAAGTACTTTAATTCAATACAAAAATGATAAAAATCTCGCGAAAATTGAAAAAATATTTTTTTTTACAAAGTTTTTATCAGTCATCAGAGTTATATTGATGCGAATGAATTTTTCATAATCTATATAATTTCATAATCGATATAACTGTAATGAAAGTTCAACTTTATGCAAAAAAATAAGTCAGAAATATTGAAGAAAAATTGCAAACTTTGATATAATGTATTTCCATAACTATTGATATTAGGTTATGGTCGCTTCAACACTTTCGACTCATTATAAAGCAGCAAGCCACATGTAGAGTTTTCGCTAGTGAGACACCCAACTTCAACCGACAAAAACCAAATTTTACGTTGTTTCTCTTTAGGAGTCTTCGCAAAACATAGGTACCATCGCCCTTCTCTGCGATACAAATGTGGCAACCACGCCGTAAAACTGCTGTGCAGTTTGTTGTATAAATGTAGGTGCATCTGCAATAAACAAAAAAAAAAATCAAATACCACCACCAAACACACCCATTTTACATAGATAACTCTTTTTTCATTACGTCAAATATCACCGCTCTCCTGACAAACTCACCCCCTATCTAAGATATAAATATATATATTAATATTGTAAAGAATGCAGGCCATACTGCACAGTAGTTTAGTACCTTAAGAAAACCTGGGATTATGGAGGCAAATCAAGAAAAGAATTTATTTTAATTATATATGTATATTTTTTCTTTTCAAATTTGTTTTTTTATAATTTCCTGGGTTATTTTTAAGTATATGCTGGGATTCTGATTGTTATTACGATTGCTTTCTGGTGTACTTTTTTCTAAATGTCGTTTAAACTGTAAGGATGTTTTTCTGTTCTTACTATTTTTTCAAAGGTGTCACGCACGGTATGCCCAATGCCACTGTCATTATTATAAATGCTCATTGATTGAAAAATTAAAATTTACATTTTTACTCCCTTTATATTAAGTCGTGGCGTCTGCTTGGATCAAAAACAAAAACTTTGGATCTATTTTTGACACTTTTCCCGTGATTCAATCGAGCTAAATCCAATCCAATCGAGGAAAAAATCAAATAATAATTTATTTCTTTTAGATTTCTGCTTAGTTTTGAAGAATTCTACATTACTCAAATCTGATTCTGACTAAATCATTTGACGCTGGAAATTCATAAGGTACGATATTGATGACAATTGAATCTATCAAAATCTTAACATCTCAAAACATCTGACATTTTAGAAATATATTAAATTTCTGTAAGTTTAGTGTTTTGTTATATGTTTTAATTCGTCTTTAATTATTGTTATATTTTACACAGAAAGGGAGTATAGTAAAAACTTGGTTTTTATGGGTTACTTTTTTACTCCTTTATTTTAACTCGTGGCGTCTGCTCGACGCAAAAACTTTGGATCGATTTTTGACCCTTTTCCCGTGATCCAATCGAGCTGAAACTTTGCGAGCAGACTCGTGGCGACGATCAAGAAAATCTATGAAATTTTCGTCAAAAAAATTAATAGACACTAAACCTGATTATAGTATAATTTTGGATTTTTGGAAAAATTTTATTACTCTTTTTCGTAGCGTCGCCCGACCGAAGCCCAACGCGTAGGTTAAGCGCCAAACCAGTTTTCACTAGTAAATGAGAAAGGGAGAATAATAAAAACACGTTTTTTATGGGTTAGTTTTTTAACTAGATTTGCAATCGTTCCGAGTGTTTCTTTTGTCCCTACATTTAGTTTCTCAATGCTCTGCAATGTAAAGAAGAAAAAAGCAATGCAAAGAAAGATAAAGGGATTGATATTTCCAAAACTTTTGTGTAAACTTTTGTTTATATATTATGTTAAGCAACAATTTTTTTCATTTTATATTACTTTTCTGTGAATTCAATATTTATTTGTTACGTGTACTTTTAAAAGCTTTACGCAAAAATTAAAAAATATATTTTTTACAAGGTTTTTATTATTTTATTTGAGGTGTATTGAATCAAACGAATTTTTCTCAATCGATATAAGTTACTGTCATGATAGTTCAACTTTTTGCAAAAATATATTTTTTTTTAAAAAAAATAGAGATGTGAACACGGAATACGTGTCACATCAATATTCTTACTATTTTGAAACTAAGCTAAACGGTTGTGCTATGAAAATAGAACTAACTTGCTAGTCTGGAGTGAGGTTCGAACCCGCGACCTTTGAGGCCAGTGTCCTAACCACAAGACCAACAATCACGGTTGTATGAACATTTTCGACTCAATAAAGGCAGGAATACACCTGTAAAGTTTTTGTTACTAGCTATGAGGTACCCTGTATATATTTGCCTGAACTTCGTTTGCCTTATTGATCCAATGTTGATATAATGCTCATATATACATTTATAAATATTCGTACAAAATACTAAGATAAGAGTGTTACTGTGAGAACAAGGTCAGACAATCCGAGATTCCCAGTTTCTCCCTTCCTTTGGGATTCAGTCAAGTGCAGAGATAAATGTGGTTCCCCCACCGTCGCCTAATATTCTGCTTTATGGTTTACTCTTTAGAGCTTTTCCCTAAGAACCGCGGATAAAATGAAAGAGGGAATAAACAATAAAATCCGCATATTCCTCAATCATCGAAAAGGATCTTTATCCTGCTGACGTTAAATATTCATTTTACCCTTTTATATCCAAGGTTTATAGCTAATGTTAACCTTTCGGTGGTTTAAAGATTAAGTACAAAAACTGTTACATCCCAACAGGCATTTTTATTTATGGACTATTTTACTTACGTTCGGATTGGAAAGTTTGTTTGTCTGCTTCGTGTCTAGCATCGTGATATTTACACAGTTTATTCAGTTCGGAATTTCTAAGTCAACGTGACTGTTTTCAGCTCGCTACATCATTTTCATCATGAGATAAGTTTGAAATATTCCATTACCCAACAAAAAATAAGACGTCACATTGTTCGTTACATATTTTTATTTATTCGCGAAAGACCTGGCGCGATCAGATACACCAAATATTGGAGGATGGCCCTGTTAAAGGCTTCAATAGTCTAAGAGCGAGCATGAGAAGATGTATGAATGTGATTAAGCAAAAATGCCAGGATAGAAGAGCGTGGCGTTCTATCGTACTTTCTGACTATAGCTGCAGGGAAAAAGCATGATGGTAAGTTAGATAGTTAGTTATGGTTTACGAGTAAGTGCGAGTTTTTTATACGATTAGAATATAAAATTATGTAATAATTCTCCCTGCTCCTAGGCCGGTATATCATTTCTGTTTGTCTATTTCTGTATTCTGTTTGGTTTGCTTCTAAAAATTCATGTTATCCTTTGAAATTATATTGTTTTACAACCTGGTATATATCCTCTGTGGGTAAAAAGTGCTTTACCGAATTCTCACACATTTTTATTTTCCCAATTTTTTTCGTAGCATTGTTTTTAGCATAATTCTGAGAAATGTGCCTTTAAAATGCCGTACAAAATATATTTTGTGCTTTTTTAATACGAGACGGTAAGAATTTGTCGCCCGGCCCTGAAGTTTCACTCTACTTGCCCGAGCTCACGGGACGTCCCTGATTATTATTTATGTTTTACATTAAACTACCGAGATGGTTGACACGTAGAGACTATGAAAGTATGGTAATAATAAACGACGCGCATTACTTAAGGAATGTTCACCATTTGTTCTTAGGCGTAGTATTAAAGTATTAAATCGCTGTTAGCAACCGTAGGGTTAGGACAGAAGTGAACTGCGATATTTCTCTGCCGGCTATTAGAAAGTTCGATCGTAAGATTAGTACTTACGGTACGTCGGCAAGCTGAAGAGGCTGTTGGAAGTCGGTGGAGCAGTCAGGTGCCTTCCGGCTGGCGAAGTGTCTCTCCGCGATGATTTAAGGCTAAGGTTCAAAACTGTCACTGGGAAACGTGATCAGAGGTAGAGAAAATAAAGGTCAACGTGTACGTATGAAAATTCTGAAGAAAGTTCTTTAGCCGACGACACACATATCAAAGTGAAACCGTGAAACACTAAAATTCTGGTACAAAGGAGATACAATTTACATACATACAACTAACATGGCAATATTTTTTAATTGAATAGATGGGTATAGTAAAATGGATCTAAAATGTGGATTACAGCGGCGTTTCACAAACTTTTTCTATTCTATACGGCGCCGTATCTATTTAATTAATTTATTTATTTCATTGCTATACATAAAATATATTCATTTTATATGCAGTTTTACAATGCCTGTTTCACTAGAAAACCCTGTGTTGAGACAGGCAAAGTTTACAATTATGATTTAATTACATGCAAGTAACTTATATATATTATATTGCTTAAACAGAATCATTTTCTACATTCTGCCACAAATAACAGTGTTTAATTACCCTTGTTGCCTGGTTTGACTATATTTGGGTGAGTGTCCCAATAAATGATCGACCCATCTCTCTGTTCCAAACTTTATCATTGATTTTATATTTTTAACTTATATCGAATATTAAAAGTTCATTTGTTTTGATACAAGAAAAAAACCCACAAAAACCAACTTTTTATTATACTCCCTTTCTCATTGAAACAGGTTTCGCCTACACCACGCGTCGGGATCGAAAATTAAACAATATATAAATCGTTAAAATTTCGAAAAATCCAAAATTATACTATAATTATTAAAAAAAATTTAACGAAAATTTGTAAGATCATTTTTGTCGTTGCCACGAGTCTGCCTGCAAAGTTTCAGCTCGATTGGATCACGGGAAAAGGGTTAAAAATCAATCCAAAGTTTTTTCGGCAGACAAGCAGACAAGGCGACAAGCAGACAAGCAGACAAGTAGACGCTACGCGTTAAAAGAAAGGGAGTAAAAATGATTCAAATAGTGCAGAAATTTAAATCAGAATTTCTTTTGCAAGCTTTTAATCATTTTATTTGATAGACAATAAAGATAAGTCATAAAAATTGAAAAATTGACGTAAACCTTGTGTGGTCAAAGTTTACATCCATTTTCATTGTTGATTTTCATTTATTTCCTTAACTGTTGAGATTTCACAAAAAGTGTAAAGAATATATTCTATTCCACATTAAATAAAGAAGACTCCTCAGAAGTTTTTGCTACTAGCTATAAGATATCCCGTATAATAAGAAAACTATACTATATAGTGCTAATGAGATACAAATTAACATTTATACCACTAACGTACAGAGACGGTAGAATTTGGTTTAGGTACTTAAATAAATAGGTACCTACAGTGTTAATCAAAATACGGATAACACTAACATGGTATAACACAATTTTTCCAGTGGTCCCTTATGAATGTTTTTCATTCCCACTAGGTATACATGCAAATTTTTCGATATTTTGTACTAGAGCAGTAATTTTCCAACTGGTTGATAAAGGTATGATACATGCTCTTCAAAAACCATACACCGTATTGCGAAATATTGAATCGCGAAAGAAATCACACAAAAGAGATTAAAAAAGCTATAGTTATCGTATTTATATACGTATGCATTTGGTTTAAACTAACGGTTCACAATGGAAACCTGGTACCACTAATGTAGGGGATCACCTGCAGTTGGCAAAAGAAGAACGAAAGTAGATTGTGTGCAGTGAGAATGAGGTCACTCACGAGTGTGTGAAATGAAGTGAGTGAGCAAACTGGAAGTGAATGTGGAAGTTGATCTGATCGTAGTGAAAGAGATAAAGAAAAAACAGAATTTCATACTTGTAATTTTTTATGAAAACTTTGGTAATAGCTAGATCGGATGGTCGACTACACTGTTTTTAAAACGTTATCATGAAAGTCCTGTAAAATGATGAATCACTTAAATTTGCTGAAGCACTTGGAGCGGGGCTCGAACCACCGACAACTGATCACTGGAACCAGGCGAGAGTCATAACCATTTTATCAAAAAATTAATTAAGATTTTCTATGATTAAATCTATAGTTTATTATTATTAATGGAAAAGGAACGTATCTAGAATTGGGCTATGCGATAAATCTAATTGTTTATACTTAATAAACATTATTAGCATATCAGTATATAAAAGTTTTTTAATTAGTATATATTCCACCCTATTTGGTAATAACTCAAGAAAGTGATGTCACACAAAGTGATATTTTATTTAAAGAAATTTAAATAAACATTTTATAACTAGTTTTAAGACCATAGCGAAGATATCACGATTAATATGATTTTAATAAAATACTTCTAAAAAACACAAAAACATGGTTTTAAAATGGGTTATCGAATATGAAATTGACACTCTTTGCCAGATTATCACATTCAGACACGTCGCCCTGCATTCTGATTATATGCCAAGTGGCGCTTTATCTTCATATCCCCTCACTTCTTTGTCGGTTATTTTAGAAACTTTACGTGACCGATACCGATTTCATCTATAGATCATCTCTTGGCTGACTCATTTGGCAATTCTTCCATCTGACCCTATTTGGCTGCAAGTATTCGGTCCAACGCGATGATGCTGTGAGAAAACACGCTCGGAGTATGTGGACGTGCAAGTTTTTATGATGCAGACTGCAAAGCTGTTATTATTTATTATTCATCTGACTAATTCTCCGCGCGTAAGGCGATTCTTCAACCGGGTCAGGAAGATTATCTCGTACTCCGTACATGTGCAGGCGTAATCACGTCGGACGCCATACAAGATAAGGCCACGGCTGACTCCATCTTCTGACCTGCATATATTTGATTAGGGAAATATTTATTGTCGAGCTGAGGAAGTAAAATTCCGTAACGTTTAACTTTTCCTCTTCGGTGCTGTAACTGAGTTGACATTTATTTATTTCAATGTTTATTTAGTTTTTTTCGTAATATATATTTTAGGTTATATGGGCTAATACCAGGGTTCGCTAATATCTATCATTTTATATTTTTGAATATATATACCAATTGATATTTTACTGTCTTCTGAACTAGAAATTTATCAGACTGATGTTTGCTGGCAACACTTAGGAAAAAACTATAATTAAGATTATTTTCTTGAAATGGCTATCTTATCGGAAGTTGGGTGATTCACCTTTAACTTACGTGTAGGCTAGCTTTTTATTGAAATTCAAGTCTTATAACCAGTTAATAAGATTTAGTTTAGGTACATGAGATAATAAAAATTGGGGTTTCTCTTCGAGCTTTCAAGCTCATATTTTATTTTGCCTTACCATTTTGACAGTTTAAACTACTTACAGAATGAAAATTTCTTATTTTTCTGTTCATTGATATATATCCGATATATGTCGGATATATATCAAATATTATATATGATATTTATTATAAATATCGGATTTTTGCGAACCTTGGCTAATACACGATTTACATTAAAAACATATTTTAGTACATAATCTTTGGTCATTTGAAAGTTTTTCATAGCAAATTTTTTGTACTCTAGTTTAAACTTCTTTATATTCACTTTATTTTGTATAGTTTTCAGTAGGTTGTCGAACATAAGATCCTTGTTTAGTTTAATCTTGTTATTAAAGTGTTTGACTAAAAATCCATGTCTAACTTTAAATATTGGTGCAAAAATATTATTATATATTTTATTCTCTGATTCAATTATTCGAATTTTAGGTCAATTAACATTTTTGTTATTTTTGTTCTTCTATTGCATTTAAATATTTTACGCATTGCTTTGTCTTGTACTATTAGTAGTTTGCCTCTAATTAAGTGAATATTTCTGTAAATATACTAACTACGTAGTTAATAAAATAATAGATATTCCTGCGTAAAATATATTTACGTATCCAATAAAATAATTGCAATACATAAGTATTTACCAGACATAACAAAATTAAATGTTTTTTGAAGAAACTGACGTTAATTCGTCAATACGTGTATGTTTTGTATGGGAGAGTGGTGCGGGGAGCGTAGAGCGCCATGCGTAGTGCGCCGGATTGCTGGCCATCGCTCTTTAGTAGATCCGCGTAGTTGGCCGAGTCAGATGTGTCTTTTACGCATCTTTATGTTGTCGTTCGCGATGACCAACGTTTTTCTAATTTTAAGCACTTTTACACAAAAATTGTTACATATATTCACTTATATATTATACATTTTAATTATTATTCTAATTTTTAAAATAAAATATTCAAAATTATCCGACTTAGAATAAAAATAAGTTGAAATGTGCACAGAGTTGACAGCACCGGAACGCGTGTTTCAATTTGAGCACCGTATGGAAAAGGTTAAAGTCGGGATCTAAATGAAACACAAACAATTCCAAACGGATTATCAGTGATCTGATCCATCCACCTAATGTGATCCATAAACCCGCACACAAAATTTACATGGATCGCTATTCCATAATTCGCACTAATTCACATAAATTCTTTCGCTTTGCATTGTGTAGAGTGATCACTCAAGCCAACAAGAAAGACTTCCATATACGTTTCTCATATAACTAGCTTCGTTTCTGAGAGACTTCTATAATTTATTTAAATTAAAACATTTTTTACTTAAAAATAATTCTATTAGATTTCACAGTTTTTTTTATAAAGTAAAAAACACGAAGTTCATCTTATATCATTATTTTACTAATTTCGATAATAATCATAAATATTAGATATTAGATATTTTCACAACATTTATTACCAGGAAAACAACAAGCGGACATCATTTATCAACAAGCGAGCAATTATCTCGGGATAATTAACAATTTATTGCAATAGCTGGAACATATAGCTGGAACATTAAGTTGGAGAAATCTTCGTTAAAGTGAATGATGACTTTAGTAGCTATGTATTGATTGAACCCAGCGATGAACCCGGGTCAAAGATCATTTACATTGTTTCTATTCCTTTCCAAATAGATTCAAGTTTTACGTATTAAGTAATTGGGGACATGAGCGAATATTTTATCTTTATTCGACATATTAATTCGAATGAATGCATTGCTAGGTGTGAAGAAATGTTAAATTTAATAAAGCCTTTTTATTTGATTCCGCATTTTCATATTTGAGAGACTTTCTTAACGTATAACTTTGACAGAAAAACCTCGTGGTAATCGACAAATCTTCTGAAAATAACCAAACACGGTCAAAAGTTAGACGTTTTATTTTTATTTATTTATTTCCATGTATATATTTAGTAAATAAAACGTTTTCTTATTAACTAATATATTAATCACTCGTGTATTAACTGATTAAATAAGAATAATATACTTATTCTGGCACGTTGTGTTTACTGGATTTGTGGATACTGAACATATAATAGAGAAAAATCTACAAGTTTTAGAAGGGCCCAGACTTCTGTCATCTTCACATTCTTTCACAAATTATAATATCCGCCATTTCTGTTACTTCATTCTCGATCTCTATCTTTATCTAATTATAATGATGCCTTCAATTTCCTATATCCACTTTATCACGAATCGAATTACCACGATTGAGTGACCTAATTTCCACTTCACTAAATAAATTGAAACTATCATAGTATATAAGTAGCAGGTGCGTGCAGTGAGAATATTCAAGCTTGACTTATTAGGGAAAAATTATTAAAACTAGCGGGAAACTTACTGCTAGGCCCTGCGGGCGGCTATTATGGTCGCTTCGGGGCCAATGATGGCCGCTCCGCGGCCAGCGATAGCCGCTGCGCGGCCAATTGTGTTTGCTGTGCAGCATACACGATTGTTTACCTATGCCTACGTCAGCCGCTTCGCAGCCAATTGTATCTGGCAAACTTCCATTTTTGCTATTGTGGCCGCTTCGCGACAAATGTGTTTGCTGTGCAGCAAACACAGTTTAGATATAATTAAGACAAAGTATTTATTCAAAATTTCTAACCGATTAATAAGTCAGAGCGGAATAAACCATAGTTCGATAGGTAGGTACCTACTCTCTTCTCTTCTCGCAGTGTTGATTACTTTTATACAACAATATAAAAAATTAATCTTCGTTTAATTTTTACATAAACAAATTTGAATGTTCAAAACCAAAAATGTAATTAAAATTTCAACAAAAAAATATTCTCGACCGTAAAAAAAAATTCGATCCTGCCAGGATCCGAACCTGGCATCTTCTGATCCGCAGTCAGACGGGTTATTCACTGCGCCACCGTAAGCGATAAACGAAGCGGCAAAATTATTGTATACAAATAGAAATCATCATCCAAATGCAGAAACGTACGACATTGCTTGGAGTAATTATAATATAGATTAAATATTTATCTAACAGAATATAATGAAATATTAAATCTGATTTTGATGGGAATATTACGAGATATGTGAAGAGAGACCCAACACTCACTCAAGGCTTTTTGAGCAATAGCTCCCACATCGGCCCTACACTTTCGCCACCCGATTCGGCATTTTTTAATACTAAAGTGGTCATTCTCCCTGCGCTAGTTAAATTCATATGAGTGCAAACAGCGCGGGGAGGCGTCCATACAAAACCGCTTCACTGTCATCAATAGCAAATAATACAATACAATAGAATGAGATATGATACAATGATATATTTTATTTCGTTGTTTTTTTTTTAATATATGCTTAGGTCATAAACAAAATAAAATAAGTTATACTTCAATGCTCTCACGCACGCTCCACGTATATACGATACATGTGACAGTTAATTTCCCGGAATGTCACGAAATTACACGAGTATTTATTAGATGGAGCAAGTGTTAGTTAGCTATTGGGAAGGAAACACAAATCTCCGTGTGCACTTTGCATTAAAAATGGGCCATTGAAATTTTTAGTAGACACACCACCCTCACTGTGTGGAACTTTCTAGCGAAAAAAATGCTCAATTAGATCATCGTGCTCATTCACATTCCGGGAATTAAATTGTCAGGATTCGTACATTTAAAAAGATGCACTCGAACGTATTTATCATAAATTGATAAAACAGATGATGAATTTAGGATAATTTTAATTTCCTTTTAATTAAACATTGTGTCACACACATGTTACACTATTTTATCACAGTTATAGTTTCAAGAGGAGTAGTGTCTCTCATCATCTTACATATCATTGCCATTGGTTTAATTAACTGGACGATGCAAATGGATTGATGATGCCGTTTCCAACAACTCAATCGAGAAGAACTTTACATAATCGTGTAATTGGGCGACTGCACGAAGGTCTAGAAAAATTTGGAAACAACTGGAAATCGATAGAACCCACGAGAATGTACCAGAAGATTCTTTAAAATAACCTTTTTGACATAAGTGGCGGCAGCATCGCATGGAATCAGTATTGAGTTTGACAGAAGGCGAAGTCATATACATCAGCGACAACTGATCGAATAGAAGCGAACATAGACAATCAGCGAATAAAGAGTACATGAGAATATTCTAGTAGCGAAACAGTGTGAATTACATTGATTTGGGAGACAAATGAAAACATGAAATTAATTAAAGTTTTATTTAATCACCAAAGTCACTGGACACGAATTTAAATGAAGTTTTTAAATCACATATTTTCGCACTGACTGTCACTAATCATTTGATTGTGGAACACTATTTAATATTGAACGTCCGATAGGTACTCTCTTAATTTACTTTCGCTTGGTCACACTGAACTGCCGGTTGTTGTTTGTTGTCTTTGGTTTGTCTCCGATTTCGCTTTCTGTGATCTCTTGTCAAGAACCGACTGTCCTGGCCGCATCTTGTACGCAATTTATAACTTTTATTTTATTATTTGGTGTATATGGATTTTTTCGAGAATATTCCAGTCCGGCAGGGAACCTACGATTACGTGCCATTCTCCTCGATTTTTAGACAGTATTATGTATGAAAAATCGCCTTTGTATGTGAAAAATATTTCAACCACAAAGGTTCCACCGTGTTCACGTCTCCACCAGCGCACGTGTGTGCGGCTAATGGTACGGCCGCAGGTTCCAGCACTTCTGATAGTCATCAGCCGGTACTTACCGCGCTGCTTCTGCTGAGCGCCAACAATACGCCAATGGATGGCGGCTGTTTCCTCATTGTCGGTGAACAATAGCTTTTGTTTAATGAATAATGGAATAAAGAGGTCTGCAAACTTTACTTTTCATGTTTATCGGGGTTTCGCACTGAATTAATAATCGCATCGCTGCGTCTAGACGGATTTTACCTGTGTGTGAAATAAATCCTTTCTTCCTTCGAAAGCTGTTCTATACATAATACTATACAGAACCGCTGATAAGCCTGCATAAAAAACATGTAGCCACCTTTTGAGGGTCTAAAAAACTAACCTATAAAAACCAAGTTTTTATTATACTCCCTTTCTTTGTAAAATATAACAACAATACTTAAAGACGAATTAAAACATATAACATAACACTAAACTTACAGTAATTTAATATATTTCTAAAATGTCAGATGTTTTGAGCTTTGATAAGACACTTCATGCTTTGAAGATTAAATTCTAAAAATATTTGTCAGTCAATTTAGATTTTCGAAATTCTTAGTGAAGTACCTATTATGTATACCGACGGAGTAATACAAATTTAGAAAATATTCCGCGACGTTATCGGGTCGCCGTTGCTAGCAATCAAACTTTTGTAATGATTCCAATTTGAAAAAACCATTAAAATTTCTAAAAATCCGAAATTATACATATTTTTTTAAATAAAATTTGATAGATCTTCTTGAACGTCGCCATGAGTCTACTTGCAAAGTTTCAGCTCGATTGGACCACGGGAAAAGGGTTAAAAATCGATCCAAAGTTTTTTCGACGGCAAGCCGGCAAGCAAGCAGACGCCACGATTTAAAAGAAAGGAAGTAAAAATAATAACTTTTCAGAATTCAATAATTACATAATTGATACTAACCATTATTTCGATAGTTTTAAATTAAAAAATTTCCACTCTTGAAGGGGATTGACAATGAACAACGATTCACCCGTAAAAAATGACGTACGTTTACATGTTAGAATTTCAGTTTTACATTAATAAATAATTTAATAACTGTCCTAATAATCGAATTCCCGGTGAGCCCACAATTAATCTACGTGATCTAATCAAGTCTGGGTGTTTTTTTTATGTGTTTCGCTTCCGTTATCGGGCCTCTTGGCCTGTTAACGTAAAATAACTGTTAAGTGTAAAATAGTAAAAAAAAACATTTTTCATTTTTTAATAATTTTTTTGTTGTTTTAAATAAATCTTTGATGTCAATAGTTTTTGTCAATGTGTAGATATTCTCAAAAATGCACTTACATACAAATTATTGTATAGCGTTGCGTTTCGGTAGCATTAGTGAATTATGCCGAATTATCAACATACCTAATACGAATCCTTCAATTTTTGGAATACACCGCCCGCAGAGAAGAAAACGCGAAGAGACTGGTGGAAGAATGGAAAGGCCCGAGAGGAAATGGCCGATCAAGATAAGAAGATCGATAAAAAATAGCTTGAATAATATTTGACGACGCCTCAAAATATAGAACAGCTGGTTTTAGACGTGTTTATATAACGCTCCACGTGTTTTCTAGATTGGCAGATGCAACGACGGACGATACTGGACGCCGTTTTCCTCGACACGCGACACCGGAAGTCGCCGCGCGCCCGGCGGCCGCTGCGCACGCGCGCTCGTCGACCAGAACCGATCCCGCCACAGCACGCTACACTGCGCGCGCATGCGGATACGAGGAACTTACCGGAAGGGACCATCAACATAGCTCGAGGGAATTAACGAGCAAAGAAAATATTGGCACATCATTTGAGATTGAGAAATAAATAAATAACGGGATGTCTCGTATCTAGCAAAAAGTTTGGGGAGCTGTCTTCTGAAAAAATCTGAAAATATTCTTCACACTTTGGGAGAAATTTCGAAAGAAAGGTAGGGGACGTCGAAGTTTGCATTTTTTTTTTCAATATATCTGACTTATCTTTTATGAAACGCTAGACTATCATGAAAGTAGTGTCCTATATTATATTCGCTTTGATACGAAAAAAATCTGGTTCACATTTCTGCACGGTTTTAACAAATATATTTGATTTATATCAAAGTTCCGAAAGGAATGAATTTTTTATATTAGATATAAGTTACTTTTATGATACTCAAACGTTTTGTAATTTAAACAAAAATAGAGAAGTGAATATGGCATACGTGTCGCATCAATATTCTTACTATTTTCAAACTAAGCTAAACGCTAGTGCTGTGTGAATAGGACTAACCTGCTGGTGTCTTGGAATGGGGCTCGAATCATCAACCATCAGATCACTCGAGGCGAGCCTCATGACCACTACACCAACGAGCTACCCAACTTGCAGTATCATGACCACAACACCAAAAATTTAGTTAGAGCAGATAAGGAACAGAAATAATATTATAAAATGATTTAATAACTTATAAACAGGCCGCTTCCCCTTGGATGTGCCTCGTCCGTTTCTATTCATCTTCGTACGCATCCTCATCGATTTTTTGTGATTCTAATACGAACATCTTCCAGCAAATGATATGCAGGTTATCTATGCTTTGTCTTTCAGACATGGATTTAGGATTTTTTTCTTCATGAATTCATTTTTTAACACCATAACTTCATTTTAGTGCACAATATAGAAAAAATGTAAACTTTAAAATTGCTTATCTCCATAACTATTTATATTAAGACATTATTGCTTGGACACATTCGACTCATAATTTGACCAGTAGACCTGTATGGCATTTTGGCCTACCTCTGTTATACCTTTATATGCTTACTTCAAAGATCTCAAAGAAGTGTAGCTAAATCGTGCAGAAAAGTTGCTTGTGGCAGAGATAATAATTTATTTTTGATGTGTAACATCTTTGCGCTCGGTTCATGGGAGTAATTTCGTGAATGCGTCGACGAAAACGCATAACATTAAGTAGGAATGAAAAAATGTTCCGATTTCCTATTTATTGATTTTATTCGGCATATTCAATATTGACATTAGGCGTCGAAAAAAAATGTCAAATTCGATCAAGTAGGCCAATAGGATTATGTTTAATTTAGATTTCTAATATCTCTGGATAACTTTTCTCAAGAAAAAAACTGTTCGAAAAAAATAATGTACTATATATATTTTATTAATTCTGATAAAATAAATTGGTTGTGAAAAAATGTTATCCTCAATAAAGCGATTTAATAATACCTGTTAAGGAAAAATATTAATAAAATCAGCTGTTCATTTGTCATATACTTTTCAAATATAAGGCAGTTTTACGCGATAAATATTCACATGTATGTTTAATGGTATCTAGCTATCTTTTTTGTTATTAGCCACTTTTTTGGGTTTTTTCACTCGATTTTAAATTTTGTCGGCGAGTATGAATATTCCATTTAATTCTCTCACATAGATGTCGCACTTATTTATTTTGCCACTTAGGTATTTCGCTTAATATCTGCCGAAATTCCACGACTGGCCACACCGGCCGTCGTCAAGCGGCTTTCTTCGCACCGATATAAATGTCAAAACAAACTAAATTGCGCATCGCGGTGCTGCTCAATAAACGCGATACGCTGGTCTTTCGAACTCTCGAGAAGATTATTTTCCTTTCTAGTGCTTAGGAGAAGGTTTCCATCGCTTGTAGGGTGTTTCAGGCGTCTCCCAAATGTAGATAATCCAATAGTGCTGTAGGCTGTTCTAGAGCATTCCATAGTGTTGTTCCAAAGTAACATAGGTACTACAAAGATTCAGACAATTTCATTACAATACATTCTTGAAGTGAAGGGAGTAAATATTTTACTTTTACGGTCTAGAAATTAGAAATAGTGAAAACTATAATGAAGTATCGTGTTGTAAATGAACAAGTTATAAGGGTATGAATGTACCAGGCGCGTGCAGGGCGAACATCGAAGCATGACTTTTTTGTAAACGTATATTTTGGAAAAAAAAATAGAAATTAAATATTTATGCTACAGATTTTTATTATATATCAAAATATGAATACTATGACAACAATTGTGATAGAAATATTACAAAATATATGTTGTATTTAAAAAAAATTCTAAATAGTTGGTTACGTAAAAGTCATGCTGCGATGTTCCCACTGCACGCCCCTGGAATGTACATATTATATGTCCGCCCCGCTTGGCGTGGCGCACGCTCGCTAAACTTTTGCTCCAAAGGTTTTAGTTTGGGTTTGAAAGTTAAGCAGTGCAAACTTTTGATTACGTTATATTTTAAATGAGGATAAGCTGAACTTTCACGAGACGTTTTAACAAAATGGGTATATCATAAAGCCGCCCGCCATCCGACACTTCACCGCCCTCGGTTTATATTAGTCATCAGGGAACCCTCTTACTTGAGTTCACGTTCCCGGATACAACCAAAAAGGGACGAAGTGTTTTAAAAATCAGTGAATATGTTTTAAGTACACGCAATATTTCATCATATATTAATAATATTTGCGCGCAATGGAAACACTGTTTCTCAACTTTCCATCTAAACTTATTATTCTAATTTGTTTTAAATATAACTTAACAATAAGAAAATATTCTTGTTCAAATTTCTGCAAGTTTATAATCATTGTATTCTACATCTTCAATAATAGCAAAATAGCTTTCTGGTAATATTATTTATGTTCATAAAAAAAACATTTTTATATAATCTCTATTCTGAATTTCCTAATAAACTTTTGGAAACAAATCGACCTTTTGATATTAGCAATGGTTCAGAAATTTCACACACAAATAACGTATTTTTACGGTTAGATAAATTATAAATAAGAAAACGTGTTAACAGCAAACCATAAATTATAAATAACCAAATCTTTTTGGCAAAAAGTTTAAATTTATTTTCATGTTTGTTCCTAATTAGTTATTCATCCCCCATATATTTATTTTTTGTTTTTGTTATTGTCCACACTTTCAATTTTAATTTTTTATATACGTTGTATCCTGATGAAGGGATCATTGACCTCAAAACACGTTGATTGTTGAACATAGTTTATACAAAGTAATTTCCTTTTTTTAGCACCTCTAATAAATAACCAAATCAATTTTCCGTACAGCCCTTTATTCAATTTAACTTTCACAAAAGATTTGGTAACACCCACTTTAGACCCCGCCCCCTCTCACTCTCTCTCTCGAAGATTCCTGATTGTTCTGTAGGCTAGTTAGTGCATGCTTGTCCTTGACAAGATTAACACGTATGTGATAAATATTGGCAAAAAGTTAACAATACTATGGGTGGTGTATAGTGTTGTGAACTCAGTAGTGTAGTGTTGGTCCTGACGAAGAGACGGGAAAACCGTAGACCTAAAATCTGGTAGTGGTTTATAAAAATTTAACTAACACTCTGTTATAATGTCTAACCACAAAGTTAATGCTTTAAATATTAAAAAAAACAATTTTCTTTAAAAATGAAACATTTATTTAATGACGGGTTCAATCATATAATAATAAAAACAATTATATAATAATTACAGGTATGTTTGGTAGGTTGGTTTTAAAAGTACACATATATAATATATACACAACGGTTTACAACTAAAGGGCAGAAATATCATATTTTAAGGCGAAAATCTATGAAAAACAATAACACACACTCTTCCTCTTTTACTATAAAAATCCACATAAAACATTGAATGCGGTAAATCTTTATATAATTAATAAAAATCTATTCATATTAAATAATCATTTCATTACTTTTGCCAGGTGAAAATCAACAAATCATCTTGAAACAAAAATAAAAAGGATGTTGAATTATGATAAAATACAGTGTCAATCCAAATTTAATTTATTTTAACCCTTTGTAATCCAAAGTGCAACCCTTTCTAGGTTTTTAGATTACTTTTGTATTACAGTGACAGTTTTTTCAATACTTTTCAACAGTAATAAAATAAGTATTTGGCATGACAATATTTTTGGGTTTAATGTCCCAGATACATTACAATTAAACATGAGCTGTAATCCATTTCGAATAACTAAAATTTAGTTAATTTAAATGGTCAACATTTAAAAAAATATATAGTTTGACTTTTAAATTTGTGATTTCAGATCAAAATTTTTATATCAGCCTAAATTGAAGACAAAATTGCTGGTTCTATTCATAATAAGAGTTAATGTGTTGCAATTATTTAAATGTGAAAACACTTAAACGTAAATAGTACCTTTGTACATACTAGAACGTGCTTGGTTACAGTAAACTTTGACTTGAATAACAGTAAATAAAGCTGATTTAAACAAGGTAAAGTACATTCATCTCGTAATCAACATTTTCATACGATTCTACAACACGAAAATTGTATTTTTTTAAATGTATGGCATTGGATACGATGAATGGCTTAATCGTTTATTTAATCTGCAACTCAGTAATATTTGTCGTATTTTAAAAATACAGAAAAAATACATCGGTTTCCTACCAATGGATTATTATTTCACATTCACATAAAAAGCTATTCATATTTTCCACCCGATTTATTCAACTACATACATTATACCAAATCGTTTTAAAGATTTATTTTATGGTTATAATGAATAAATTTTAATTGTTTAAAAGGCATGGCCGGTGTCAAATCAAGAACAATTGTTTTTAGTAATTAGCTATCTAAATTAATGATTTTAAAATTACTCGACGTTTTATAACCATACACCATTACATCCCTTTGAACGTGTAAAACATGGCACTTAATGATTTATTAGTAAATGTAACAAAAATAATGCAAATTCACTTACGTTTTACGACTGAAGATTTACAATCGGTAAATAGGCCAATACGTCATGGTTTACAATTTCTGGGTTGGAAATTAATGTTTCCCTAATGACAAATCAAGTTACAATTCAATTGAAACATATTTTTGTGCGTTTCGCTCAAATCCTCCATTGCCCTAGTATTCGGAATAAAAAGAGATATTTAAAATCAATTGCACCGGCTTGTAGATATTTATATTTAATAATGTTATTTATAAAATCTACCACTATTTTATGGGATTTAACAATAAATATCTAAGTTATTGTATGTTGACGAAAATGACTAAAATTACGTAGGGAACTCTGTACGACTGGCTGTTAGGTACTTAAAGGTAATTGTTTTTACTTACAGCTGGACTTCTATAGACAGGTAATGAAAATCAATTCTTATTAAAACGTGTTATTTATAATACATTTATTTAATGAATTCACTTTTAAGAATCTGCTGACAATATTGAAACTCAGAAATTACTACTATTATTGTTACACTTACAAGACTTTTGATTTCAGAAAGAGATTTAAAAATGAAATATTTAATTAAAAACATGTTACAAAATGGTCGTTCTTAATTCCGATTTATGATTCGTTAAAGCCATTAGATTTATTCTAAATTGGTGTGTCCTCGTAGTCACGCTAGTCATTTTATGAATCTAGCATATTATATAGCCTAATAAGATATGGACGCAATACCTAATCTGTGAATAGCTTATTCAACGAATTTGCACGAAGTTGTTGAACGGTCAGAACTCGTTTGAGAGTACAGTACGGTTTGAAACAAAGGGGCAAAGTAAATATTTAATCCAACAGTTAACATTATTAGTCTTCAGACATTTTCTGTATAAGTAATTAAAAGTTAATATTTGATTGTTTAAATAATATCAAAAAAGTTGAGCAAGCTAAATTATTATTGAAATTAAACATTATTTTGGACTTAAATACCCACATGATAAAATAAATATAGAATGATAATTGAGCCATGAATTTTTGAGATTTTGTAAAACAAAATCAATTAGATATTTGAATTAAATATATTTATTTAAATGCTATGAATTATAGAGGATGATCGGGTTAATTATTTAATCCACACGTTACATATTATGAAGACTGCCGAAATGCCGCATAAACTAAGAAACAGGTAATATTTTTAGCATGTAACTAAAACAGATTTTTACTAGCAATAAAGCGGCTAGTTTATAAATCTTTAGGAAAACATGTCTCGCTTTAATTTAATGAAATACATTAACTATATTCAATGTGGGCTCGTTTTTTTTTAATAAGAGAGAGCTAGCTACGCAGACTATTAAGTCGTTTAAACATTTAAATCACCGTTAATAGCATATATTATAACAATGTTTGTGACATAGAAACAAATTTTTACACGCTGATAACCATACAAGTTATGAGCTGCTTGACAAACACCGATAAAACCTCAGCAAGACTGCATCACAAATATTCCAATAAAACAAATCAGTAAACCGTTTTAAACATACACAATAATTTGATATTTACAATAAAATTCATCCGATTAAAATATCACATTCATAAATTTATAACATAATGTGCCGGGGATTTACATATGTACATCGCAAGCTTCGAACCAAAACTGCTTAACTATCAGAACATCAACAACTGATTTCATCTATCATAAACAATTACTTATTTATATTTATATAATCCAGTCATATTTAGGTGCAATACTAAAAAATCATAAACATGACCTCCGAGATGATAATGCACTATTGCAGTCGACTATTCTTCCCAACCATCCTTCCCCAGTACGAGTGTTCCCGCTATGCCGCCGTGTGGCGCCACTACCGTCAAGAGAAATACGCAATAATACGCATACAGCGGGAGCATTTCTACAAAAAATATACCACTAATTGTTCTGAGATATGTTATAATATAAATACGGCAAAAACACCTAAAAAGTAGTGCTAAAATGTAAGCTGCCGATGTTCCCCGCAAAACAATAACATTCGCAAACAATTGTGGAAACACTTGACACGATAAGAATGAATACACTCGACGCGGTTGAACGGAAAGTGTCGCCAGTGATGGATTTATCTAATCTTCTTCTTATTCATTTTGGCTAACTTTCGTCTTTTCTGTATCATGTCGTAGAGCGCCTCCATGCCCTCGTGGAGGCCGTCGCCGGTGATGGCGCACGCGGGCTGCACGTGCCAGCAGTGCGCCGCGCCCTCCTTGGAGCCGTGCGCCCCGCCCCCCAGCTCGTGCAGCCCCAGCAGCTTCTCCAGCTCCTTGGGCTCCCTGGCGCCGGGCAGGTCTTGCTTGTTGGCCAGAACCAGAATGGGGACTCCGGAGTTGTCGGGGGACTTGGCGGTTCTGATCAGCTCCATTTTGGCTTCTTCCATTCTCTCTATGTCTACGGAGTCCAGCACGAATACTATTCCGTCCGTGCATCTCGTGTACGACTTCCAGAGAGGTCTCAGCTTCTCTTGGCCCCCGACGTCCCAGACCAGAAAATTGATTCCTTTCGCTTTTCCTACGGTTCCCTTGATCTTCTCGCAATTGAATCCTATGGTGGGTACCGTGTTCAGGTACTGGTCGAACTTGAGTCTGTATAGAGCCGTCGTCTTGCCGGCCGAGTCCAGGCCCAGCATGACGACGTGGAGCGTGCCCTGCGTCGAGGGCAGGGCGTCGAGCAAACTTGAGTTTTTGCCCATGTTAGCACCCATTATTCAATAGCGGTCCCCTCTTCCCGATCCTCACTTACACGACGGATTGTTCCGATTTATCTACACTTCATGTTGACGACGGGCCGAGAGGCGAGCGGCGAGCGGCGAGGCGAGGAGACGATCTCCTCTACCGGATGTTGCCCATCTGCTTGCACTTGTCTCTGGACCGGCGGAGCGCGGGTTCCGGCAGTCGCACGGACGGCAGCCACATATCTGGAAATAGTGTTTATCATTAGCGCCGTGGACCAAACATATCGATAAATGAAGCGAGGGGATTGATAAGTAAAAGGAAAACATATTACGAAACGGAAAAAACAACAATATTATTCATGTCCCTCTGATAAATGGATTCGTTCTAATTCAAAAACATTTTTGAAGATAGGTATATTAATATTAAAATGTGTAAATGAGTGTAGGTGCACATGTGACATAATTAAAGGCTCATATGACAAAAGATCAACGCGACAAAAAGTCCACGCGACCGAAAATCCACGCGATATTACAAGCATCAACAAAACATAACAAATATTTTGTTTTTGTTGAAAAATCATTAAATATTCTAATTCACAAATTCTTAAAAACGTACCCGCTCAAATCACCAGACGAAAATATTGCGTATACACGTTCGCAAATTATAACAAAAAATATGTAGAAATACATATTAGATTAGGTTAGGCTAAACAAAAGTGCAGGATTTGCTTCTGTTATATGAGATCCTGTTTCTTAGGGCAGTTACAAATACTACGCTTTTGCTAAATGGGGGAGAATTCGCGGAAAGTCATATTTAATATTTTCGTCCTTTAAGAATTTGTGAAAAAGCATATTCAATGATTTCGTCGCCATTATTAATTCATTAATTTATTTAAATCTCTTAAATAAAAATTAATTAACATTTTGAAATTTTGTTTGCTGTCATGTCATTGAATCTAATGGAGTGCGGGCGTTTTGTCGTTGGATCAAATGTCCGTGGACATTTTGTTATGGAACCCAAGGTACGGTTGCACACAGACTATAATTTGTGATGACCTCTCTACGTCGCTATAATCAGTCGACACTAAATATACACAATAAACAAATCCGTTACGGTTATTTTTCTTTGTGGATGACCTCTGCTTGTCAGTATCCACCGCCACGTTCCTGCTGACAACCACTTAGGAGAAAAGTGTGTTTTTTTTATGTTTCAGGCGAAAATCGAAATGCTTGTTTAATTAAATAATAAATACTTATTCATACTCCATGTTTTACTGAGAGTTAAATATTTTTAATACCGTAATAAATGCACGATTCTAATCGACTCATTATTTTAATTAATGAAATGCGTTAAAGGTTAGGTGATTTACGTTGTTTAAAATAGGTGTGCTTGCTTTATAACGATAATCGTTATATGATTACACGTATATACGATATTTATTTTATTGCTTATTGCGTCACTGTTTGCTGAAACCTTTTTACAAACATGTCAAGATGATTAAGCGCTCTTTGGGTGGGATAAAATGTAATTAAACTTTTGACTTTAATTGGGGCAACTCCAATACTCACACATATAATTTGAAAACGAAAAATATTTTTTTAAATTGGTTACACGGAAAACATGCCGTGTTAATCATTCCTATTGTAAAACAGACCTAAATTGTTTTTTATAAGACTATCGTCCTTTAATGTGTAGGTTATTATCAAGAATTCGTTAACGAACCTGATAGATATGTAGATCTATTAGCTAGACCGCATTCAAAATAATGTGCGCAAAAAATATGTGTGTTGTTACGCCGCAAAAAATGAACACAAAGAAAGTTTTTCTAGCAAGTAAGTAATCTTTTTTAAATTAAAAAATATATATTTATTTGGAATATCATACTGAGGATTGTAATACGGGCTTGCCAGGCAACTTTCGCCCGCTTTCTTCTTACCGGACAAAGCTAGGGAATGGTCTTTTGATTGTGGTCGACCTATATCAAATCAAAGTACGATGTAAAAACAATTTTATGACACAGATAGAATGTAGTTATAATTGCATGTTACAATTATATTTTTTGTATTTGAGATATTAAAAACCTTAGAATAAATAAATAAATAATACATAAATAAAATAAAAAAATAGATAAAATAAATATTTAAAAGAAATTGAAATTAATTTTTAATATAAAATTAAAATTTACGTAAGAAATTCGCAAGTTAAAGGAGATATATAAATACAGCATAAGTCTAGAACGCGTGGGTTCCAAGGCCAAGGAAATTAGTTTGTGTTAGGCATGTATTGTGCTATATAATAAAAATGTTATACAGAGATCGACGAATCCGTTCCATATCCGAGAGCAAGAACGAATCGGACACGATTCGTGTTTATATTCCTCGACCGTGCAAGGATTCTGTTCCGCACTTGTTCAGGACGATTCTGTACCAGACCTGAAGAACAGCTACACCATCATGCAAGTTATTTAGTTTAGTAAGTAAGTAGTAGTATTTCAGCAGTTTCAATTGAAATCCCTGTGCTCTATAATCTGCAAATATCATATTAAAAAAAAAAGAATCCAGTATATTTGTCTGTTTTTAGCATTTATCCTGCGGTCTGTATTTATTAATTATACACAAGTAGGTATTCATAAATCTTATTACTATTTCCTCTTCCCTCATGTCGCCAGGTCCCCCAACGTTGACTATCACTTGAGAGTACATCTCCCTATCTCTAGGTTCTTGAAACAGCTCTTCCGCCGTCCTTATTTCTGTCCAATCTCGTATATTACGAAGCCACGAGATCGGCTTCCTAACGCCACCCCGTTTTCCCTCGATCTTGCCCTTAATTACTATAAATGTAGTATATTTTTTTAATAATGTGGTAAGTTATTTTAATCAAATCTGAAACTGAAATTATCTATTGAAACCAACCGGTTTTGATAAGTATTTATCAAATAGTATTATTTTTTTAATGAAAAATTCCTTAATGAAAAAAATAGTATTATTTTTTTCATTAAGGAGATAAAAACTAGTAGGAGATAAACCTAAACAGAAAATCGTGGTCACTTGTATACCTATTTTTTTAAATTTTAAAAATAATTCTACTCTCTGACTATATAAATATTTAAAAAAAATATATATGATACTAATTTATAAAGAACGAAAATATTTTTAGGATAGGACAGGTCCAAGCTTTTTCACAAATAACAGCTCTCATAATATATGTGACCCATGTAAGTATGAAATTCCATTTACATATAAATGTGTAGGTAATTCTGAATTACAAAAAAAACTTATAGATTTGGGCAAACATTTAAATTTAGGTATATCTGGCGCCCCATTTGAGAAACTCGACCTTCAAAGCAGCATATTCATGTTTTGAAATTTTGATGCAAAAAAGGCAAGAAGAGGTCCTAACACATACTTGAATTCTTCATAACTGGAAACTCTAGTAACCAGTTATAACATAAAAATTTCCATCTTGTTGTTCCAACCTCCAAATCGGTGATTATGCTCCCGAATTTGGTATATTTCTAGGTCATTTAAGTCATGGTTTATATAATATTTTCTATAATTTCTATACATTTTATATAACACTTTTGTGTCTTCTTTATGTTAATGAAAACCAGAACCCTTTATCTTTTATTGGAGGAGAAACCCGAGCATGGATCCAAGAAGGTGAAAGATAAAAAAAATAAAAAAATTATGTAAGATAAATTATAGAAGTCTCACAGAGATGATGCTATTTACATGAGAAACGTGTATGAAAGTCTTATATATATACATATGACTTCCGTACACATATAAATAGCTACGTCTGTGGGAGACTTCTTTAATTTATCTTAATTAAAATATTAAGCGCGCAGTCGAAAAATCCAGTAATTGTGTTCTCGGAAAATACATACATATAAAAATATTGTTAAAATAAAAATTGTTTTGAGCTCCACATTGATGGGGCGGGGTTACCTGTGATAAAATAATAAAAAATGCAATGTTTAAGCAGCCGCTTATATTACAACTGGCAATTTCATCAGGAATGACCCGTTACGTAGGTACGCAAGGCTTGCTTATTATCGAAGATTCCAAATTAAATAGGTTATTTTCAGAATCAGTTTGAAAAGTGAAGTATAAATTTGAAAGTATAATTGTGTTGGATCAAAGATCGATCGCGCTGCAACGTCCTAAATCGGGAGATATTATTCGGTAAACCTTGGCATGTGTGAGGCCACGGGCAGGAATCCGCGGTATGCGGCAGCCTAAGGGCTGGACTAACTGTACGACTGAATGTAGGTTTACCTGTAATATCGTACGTGTCCATCTGGACGGCACGCAGAGCCCGGCGAAACGAAATAAGGCGAGGCAACGTCGGACTTCGAGTCAAAAGAAGATTAATTTGTAGAGATAAGACCGCGAGTGAGAACGGACCTTTTTACCAAGTGAACCAGTTACTTGGACATTAACGCCCGAGGGGAGGTCGACAGAGTAGGTCATTCAAATAAATTCCGGAAGGATTTAAGTGATGTCTTCGACGGTTTATAAAATACATTTGTTTATTATTCATTTACGTCTTTAATGAGCGATAAATTGTATTTTAAATAAACGAAGGTGTCCATGAAAAATAAACAAAATAATTATTTAACTATTGAGCTAATTAAAATACTTATGATATTATAAGATAAACATCTAAAAGATTATTAAAGTAAGCAGATTTCGGTGGAGCGTTTGACGAACAGCAGTCCCTGAAGTTCGTCTGGGCGCAGAAGCAGGAACTTGGTAAGTCCAAAACTAAGATGAAGAATATCTTCAATGAGGTGTCTGCTTTAGAAAGAAACGGCTCTTGGCCGGCAACGGAAGAAAATTCCCAAAGAGACCAAGACCCACCAATGGTGACGGTAAATAATGGTAATGAATGATTAAATGCTTTTATTCATAACATTTTAAAGTCATTAATAATAATATGGCTCTGATTTAAAATACTATTCAACTTCGATATTGTGTACCGTGTTCATTTTTTTTCATTCAAATTTAGAATACACGTGAAATTCGGTTTTGTTTTCTTTTTCCAAATAAAAACAAATACGGCTGTAGATTGAGTCTGGAGTCATTAATTACAGGTATTTCTGGTGTATAGAAAATCGTAAAGAAATACATTATCAATATGAGATCTATTACCAAATTAGCAGTTCAATAATGACAATAAATTCGGCCGTATTCTGAAAATAGCAATATTGCCATTTCTGTATCTTGACAGCAGGCGCGTGCAGTGGGAACATTGAAGCATGACTTTTTTGGAAACAAAATAGAAATTAAATATTTATGCGACAGATTATTATGGTATATCAAAATATGAATACTATGATAATAATTGTTATAGAAATATTACGAAAAATGTATGTTGTATTCCGATTTTTTTCCAAATAATTTGTTACGTAAAAGTCATTCTGCGATTTCCCACTGCACGCCCCTACTTGACAGTTATTGTATAGCAGTGCATCCAATGTTGACGTACTAAGTTTGACGTTAAGTTATTTACAATTTGAAAAATAACTTAACGTTTGTTTACGTTTTAAAGCTTTTTGATTGAATTCATTAATTTCAAACCTTTCAAACCTGTCAAACTTAGAACGTCAACATTGACGGCATCACAATGTTATCCAATAACTGTCGAGATAAAGAAACAGTATTATGTACTGTTATTTCCAGAATACGGTCGATTGTAATTAATTGCTTAAAATACATAAATTGTGTAATGACGACGTCTTGGCGTTTCCGAATTTCATCCGAAACTGTATCAAGCCGGCAAAAAGACCGCCCAGACTTACAGACAGACACGGCGGCCATTGTGCGCAGGATTTGTCAAGGCGAATTACCCGCTGCATTATTGATTCCCCGGCCGGGAGATAATTACAGCCCGACCAGTCACGTGGCTCGCCATCAAACATAAATACTAATGATTACCGATTTTTCCAGGCAAATAAAAAACTACAAAACACACCAATAAAAAGGAAATGAACAAAACAATAGCGGAGCAAGATCATTTTGTTCTATTTTACGGTGGAACTAACAGGAATAAATATGACGCAACAGCTCGGTCCTGTGTATTTTTACTATCGCAATAAGTTCAGTCCAGTCCAAAAATCGTCAAAAATTATTAGCGGGTTATTTATTAGACTTAAAACGAAGAAGAACCTGCAAATTAAAATAAACATATATGTTGATGGATTTGGTATTGACCTTGAAATTATTTATGATTATCATTAAATTAGATGGGAACATAAACTATGTTATCTCTACTTGAGTTTAATTATAATTTTATAATATAATATAATTTTACATTACTACTCGAGTAAAGAGAGAATTAGAATCTCTCGTCGATGGGTGAAGTATTGAACTGAGGACATTCAAATATAGAAGAAAAAAAAGAATTAGAAATAGGTACAAATAAATAAAATTAAGTATCTACTGACAAAACTAGTCTGAGTTACAAGTGTGAAGGTAGTTGTTACGGGAATATTGAGAGAAGAAGATTTAGTGAAAGTATATATTATAATATTATTAAGCAAATTAATTAATATCCGAGTTGAAATTTCGTTTAATTTCTAACCTTTTAAAAATTTTCATTTTATTATCTTTACGCGCTACGGGGTGGAGAAGTTCAATGGTACCTACATGAATACAAATAACGACTATTATCCATGATAATATAGTTCATGTTCCCTTCCAATTTAATGAATATTATAAAATTCACACATTATATCACCTTTTTATAATAAGAGTTTTAATATGTAATATATCAATTTGAGTTGAGTGATTGTAACAATTATTAACAACATGATCATCGAAATATTTCAATTTTATCTTACTCCTTTCAGTATAAATAATACAGTGATCAATGATATAATAAACTGTAGATACGTTACAAGCGTGAAATTTTGGCAACTCAAAAGTAAGGTAATTGCTTTACTTGCATTCGTTATCGAACGGTCCCGGGGAAAAGGAACAGAGTATCGTACAAGAATGAGAATGTTATTTTAGTCACCGTGACTTCAAATTACCTGATTTTTTTGTCTACACGCAGAGCATTTGTAAAATAAGTGTGGCGTGATTTGTTGTCTCTTTCAATGCAATATTTGCTACATATGAAAGTCGGCTAGTATGGGAATAACGTGTCTATATTATAATACGTCAATGTAAGTGATGGTCAATATACTTCCTAAAAATAAAAAAATATCTATGCACAAGACATACATAACGTTAAAGTTACTGTTCCTACTGGCAATAAAGACAACATACATTACTATCTGTGCATTTAAATAAAATATAATACAGTATTTATCAGCATCAACTGACGAATAAATAAGGCGTAAACTTTTATATACGTATTAATAAAAATGCAAAAGTTATAAAAATTGTGAACAAAATAAGAACAATTTACCTACCTTGTTTTAGAAGAGTTGAATAATAAATGAATATTAATCTTTACATCTATAAATTTCAAAAAAACGCTTTTCTAATGAATATTAGATCTTCGCTTGCCCATCGTTCAATACTGACAACTTTTTTGTTAATTAATCATTATTCGTACCCGTATCTTCAATCTTCCAAAAGAAATATTAATCTTTTTTTCGTACAGAAGCGTTACTCATGTATGTTCATATCTTCGCATGTTTATAAAATACACTCTGGGAATTGAAACTCGAGAAACAATGATATAATATTTATTTTAAGATGGCGGATGACGAGTTCACGATCTGAGCGCGGACGTTGTCTGGATATTCCCAGAATTCAAGAGCAGTAAGAGATAAAATTTATATTGACATTTAAATAATAATGGTTGGTCCAGCGAAGACGCAATGAGGATGGTACATACATTCATGATTGGCATTAACAAGACTGTCAGAATCAATAAAGCGAGCAGTCCTAACCGTATGTGGTATATATGAACACATACATATGGATATATTATATACATATTTGATAAAAGCCCGACAGCTGTCAAGAAATATCAAAGTTTTAGTGTACAAGCGCTTATCGAAGCAGTACTCACATATGTGTCTGAGACAAATGTTGATAATAATTTCGTTGTCTATCAGCAAATCCGAAACGGCGGCTCAACGCATGTTGATATCGCCGCCTATTCATGAAGCGTCAAAAAGATACTATAAATATATACTGGGGCTTAGCAAAGACGCGAAACAATTTTCCGTCATTATTGATGGGTTACAAGTAGTCCGATAATAATTTTTTTTTTAAATTAAATAATTAATAAAATCATGGATTAAAATATGGGAAGATACAAAATTGGTGCTCTCACTCAAACAAATTAATGACTCTAATAATTACCGAATTACCTCTTCTTTTTTGTCCAAACATGTTAATGCTTATTATAATTGCTGTATTTTTTTCAATAAACTTTTATAACACGAAGAAGAAATAACTTGAAACTAGGCACATGTGAATTAATAACTAATTGTACAACTATTTTGTAAACTGTGCCTGTCTCAACACAGATTTTTCTAGTGAGACAGGCATATAACAAACTCAAATTGTTTACTATACGTGATTAAGAAACAAATAAATAAATAAATAATAGAAAAACGAGTGTGTATTGAACGCAATTTGAAATGGGTATTTTGAGGAATATATTTGGGCCGGTTTTAGAAGACAAGAACAAAAAATCAAGGAGAGAATCTCAACCAGTTGTCTGCGATCCTCAATTTTTTGGACATCTTGATAGAGGAGATATTGTCCTGCAGAAGCTTTTTGTCGTGGGTCACGTCGAGGGTCGAAGAGGAAGATCCCCCAATGTAGAACTGGCTCAAATTTCTCTATAAATCCACCCGTAAAGTATGAGATCCATTATACCATCCAAATATAATAGTTACTTGCTGGAAGGACGCTGGGATTACAGCTTTAGATAATTAGAGCGTGACACGCAATCAGGGCAGGCTCGGATAACACGCAAGGGTCGGCCCCACCAAATTACACGATCTTGAGATTTTTATATTATGTTTTAGGTTTAAGCGAACAAGGTTAATTTAAAAAAAAACAACTGGTTTCTTCAAAATCCTGTAATTATTATGTCTCGTGATTTGTTACGGGTGTAGGTACGGCTAGTGTAAATTTGTATAAATAATTCAGAAGGGTAGATGGAATTCAGAATTAACACGTATACAGTGTTATTTGTAAAACATTAATAACTTCATAACTATCAATAGTTATGAAGTTACGCAATATCAAAGTTTGTGTTTTTTTCTCTCAATATTTTCGACTTATTTTTTACAAAACGTTTAACTACTACCATTAAAGTAACTTATATCGATTACGAAAAATTCTTTCGTTTCAATACAAGTTAAATAAAATGATAATTTTATTTATGTTGCATTGAAATTGATAATGAAAACATTAATAACCCTGTATAAATTGTAACTGTGTTATTGGTTACAAATTACAACTGTATTATTAGTTACAAATTATAAACGTATTATGACTTACAAATTGTGTGTGCGACGGTTAATAGCGATTTCAAAAAGGAAATCACTCTTACTCTAAGTCTACCTGGTAGATGAATTGCCGGTAAGCTCCTTCTTCAAACTTGGGCGTAAGGGACTGTAATCTGATTGGATCGTTAATCCGTATACTAAATGAATTACGAATTACTCGTATGAATACATGGTACGTATATACCAACACACAACACATACGTCTTAATTAGATTTCTTAATACATTCAATTAAATACGAGTCAATCAGAATAGTTTAAATATGTTCAAATTTTTCAAGAACTGGGGAATATCATTAATCAAGATATATTATAGATATCTCGTAGAGACGAAGCTATTATTGATATGGTAAAGAAGGTATGGAAGTCTTTTTGGGGCTCGCGACCTATCTATCGTACGGCTGACTTAAGTAACACACAAAACAACGTTCACCAATTCCACCCTTGATAGACTACCACATGAATAAAATTATTGGGAGTTGTATATATGTTTAATTTGCACACATTATTTCATAGGTGAGTTGTATTCTTACTACCGCTACCCGTGGTCAAAATTTGTCATTCCCATAAACCAATAGAGATGTCGCTGTTGCTAGTGAGATATCATATAAAAAAAGTAACCCATAAAAACCAAGTTTTTATTATACTCCCTTTCTTTGTAAAATATAACAACAATTAAAGACGAATTAAAACTTATAACATAACACTAAACTTACAGTAATTTAATATATTTCTAAAATGTCAGATGTTTTGAGCTTTGATAAGACACTTCATGCTTTGAAGATTAAATTCTAAAAATATTTGTCAATTTAGATTTTCGATATTCGTAGTGAAGTACCTATTATGTATACCGACGGAGTAATTCAAATTTAGAAAATATTCCGCGACATTATCGGGCCGCCGTTGCTAGTAAGCAAACTTTTCTAATGATTCCAATTTGAAAAAACCAATAAAATTTTTAAAAATCCGAAATTATACCATAATTATTAATTTTTTTTAACGAAAATTTGATAGATCTTCTTGATCGTCGCCACGAGTCTACTTGCCAAGTTTCAACTCGATTGGATCACGGGAAAAGGGTTAAAAATCGATCCAAATTTTTTTGACGGCAAGCAAGCAAGCAGACGCCACGAGTTAATATAAAGGGAGTAAAAATAGCTTCGAGAAATCTATAATATATCTTGACGAATCAATCAAATCGGGGGGTCGGGAGTTGGATGGCGACGACTACCAGTAACACGTCCTGCTGTTGTGTTGAGTTATGAGCTTATTAGGCCAGCTAGCTATTATAGTGAATATTATCAATGGAGAAAGCCAGCAATTGAAATAATGGTCGTCGGGAAATGGTGCAGAAATGTAGCAGCAATAGTAAAATATCTTCGGTATTGGCGACTTTTACCTGGCGCAATCAATAACTAACGATAATAACTGATTATTATACATTGACATACATCTTGTAATCTTGGCCATTGTTTAGATTTAATACACAGTAAAATCATGGTTCTTATTTTAGATTTGATATCCACGGAACCAGCTGGTTTCTATTTGCGATGTAATAGTCTCCGCGAGATTGTATATTTCTCCCTTTTAATATTAATTTGTTTAGTTCTCTTCTCTTTCCGCACAGAAGTCGAACATATGCGAAGAATGGGAAAATGTGTAGTTAAAACATAAAATGCCTTTTATCTCGCTACCCATCAACAAAGATTCACTTCGAAAATTTTAACAATATTTTTATATGTATGAACACAATTTATTACTGAATTTTGTCAACATAGGGATAGAGAAGAGGGACCCACCACACGCCCGCAGGGCCGTTCTATGAGCAATGGCTCCCATATCAGCCCTACAATTTCGACACCAATGTTCGGCATTTTTTAATGCTAACGTGGCCGTACTCACAGCCCTGCTGACACTTATAGGAATGCGAGCGGGGCAGGGAGGCGTCCGGGTATTTTCTAAGAACGCAGTTGCTAAATTTTGTCCCCAGAGAGATATTTATTAATTCAAATAAATTATAGAAATCTCACAGAGATGAAGCTATTTATAAGGAACATACGGAAGTATTTATAGGTGGCCCAGTAAGTGTGTTCTCAGAACATACACTTAAATATACTGTTAACAATATTTACTGTTCAAAGAAAAAAAATAAAAAAAATAATATAATAATTATCAGACGTATTTTAGTGTACATTTATATTAAATATGTAGTTCAAAAGAATATCAAATATACATCAAGAAGACTATTGCTTAATATTCTACTTATAGGGCTATCATTATCAGCTGCGAAATCTATGTGTACATGTCATGGGAAGGATTATAGATGTTTCTAGCATAGTCCATTCGGCATGAAAGAAACTGAATGTATATACAACTTTCCACCCACGAAACTTATAGTATGCGTCTATAGTCACATCTCAAAGGCCTCGACTTTACGGATTGAATCTTGGTTTAGGGTCTATGCCTCCAACCTAAATAACTAGACCGGCAAGTATGTTTCAATAATTAAGTATAGAAGTCAACGTTTACGCAGCGATGAAATGATTTGTCTTTTTATTATATCCTTCATTGGTCGCTCACCCCTAGACAAGTGCACTTTTTGGTCTAGCATTTAGCCCCTTGCTACTAAGTAAGTGCACTTCTTTGGCCTAGCAGGCCTCTGCTACTAGACAAGTGAACTTCTTTGGTCTAGCGAACAGACTTGTTACTATGCAAGTACACTTCTGTATAATTTTTGGTTTTAAAATTATATATTATCCGATATTATAAGCATATGCCCTCCTTGGTCTAGCAATGAGGCCTTTGTTACTATGCAAGCACACTTCTTCAGTCTAGCTATTAGACGCTTGCTACTGGGCAAATGTAATTTTTTGGTCTAGAAATTATATGTCCGCTACTATAAGCATCTATACCTACTTTATTATTTAGAAGTCGTTTATACTATTTATTATGTCGTTCCATAAGATCTTAATTTTTTTTAATGAAGTAAAAAAAAAGAAAATGGAGTAATCGGAAGTGACATCTGCACCCTCACTGTTCGTATGCCGAAAGGTGCACCATGCACTTGATCCAGGCCAAGTTGGTTAATAAATAATATTGGATAAGAAGTAAGAACCTTAAGTGCACGACGACAGTACACACGAAATTAAAATTCGCGCTGACGTCATGCTGGTGTGAAAAAGGTGGCGTCACCCGTAATTGCACGCTTGTTGAATAATTATAGCGCCATTGTTGAGATGCAAAAATTTAATTTTTTATAATCGAATCTTGCTTGTTGCAACACAGCAACAAAGATATTATCTAAAGTTGACGTAATGTTTATTAAAAAGATAACTGCCCGTCTGTGTGGGCACCTGTATTGGACGTAATACGTTATCACGATGCTGTACCTGTCTGAAGTGTGGGTGAAGTGAGGATACAACGCTTATTTCTGTTTACAATTCCGACAATTATTTAAGACATGAGAACATCTAAAAAAAGTAACCCATAAAAACCAAGTTTTTATTATACTCCCTTTCTTTGTAAAACATAACAACAATTAAAGACGAATTAAAACATATAACAAAACACTAAACTTACAGTAATTTAATATATTTCTAAAATATCAGATGTTTTGAGCTTTGAGAAGACACTTCATGCTTTGAAGATTAAATTCTAAAAACATTTGTCAGTCAATTTAGATTTTCGACATTCGTAGTGAAGTACCTATTATGCATACCGACGGAGTAATTCAAATTTAGAAAATATTCCGCGACGTTATCGGGCCGCCGTAATCAAACTTTTCTAATGATTCCAATTTGAAAAAACCAATAAAATTTCTAAAAATTCCGAAAAAAAAATTATACTAATAATTATTAATTTTTTTTTAAAAAAGACACGAAAATTTTGATTAGAAATCTTCTTGATTCGCGTCCGCCCAACGATCTAACTTTGCACAAGTTTTTCAGATCGATTGGATCACGGGAAAAAGGGTCAAAAATTAAATCCGATCCAAAAAAGTTTTTTTGTTGACTGACACGGCAAGCCGGCCCAAGCCAGCAGACGCCACGGGCGACAGCCCAATATAAAAGGGAGTTAAAAGGAACATTTTTTTTTTCATCCTTCCTTGTTCCTTGATCATAAAATCTGTACTGATCGGGGATCCCGTCCTCTAAAAAAATTGGGAAAGGAGACACCCAGCCTATCTTTACAATTTTTGTATATTGTGGGCGACCACACGGGGAATTCTTGTATCCATCCTGTTTACGTGGTCTCTCCAGTACCATCTCTTCCCGCCCCATCTCGCGATATCTTCCGACTGAGAGGTCTCTCTTATTTAAGAGTTTCTGATCCTGTAACTGAGAGTCCTCCCTGCTGCAGTGCGCCGTCCTCTCATCTCAGACGTCCGAAGAAGGCTCAGAGGTCCAAATAAGCACATAATTTGTGCATTGTAACCTTAATTTAAAATTTCGAAACTGGGCATTCGAGCAGTTATCTTCGGTAGTGGTTTTGAGCAATTTATGTATCTATGGACACGTAATTCTCTGTGTGTGCGAATTATCGAGAACCGGCATTTTTCATATAGTTGCACCGTAACGGACAGGTTTTGACTCATGCAGGAGTCAAAAATTCAACACGAACATATTTTGTGTATATTCTGGTTTAAGAGTTCAGCCGGCCAGCAGAAGAAACGGAGCAGAGTAATCGGAAGAGCATAGAGTCTGGTGAAGTGAAGTGGGACCCACCACAGACCCAGGGCCGTTCTACGAGTAAAAGCTCCCCTATCGGCCCTACACTTTCGCCGTCCAGTTTGGCATTGTTTTAATGCTAAAGCAGTTTCCTCGCTACGTCGCTGATGATGCAAGCACTCGTGCGACGCGGTGAGGAAACTGCACTTCACTGTCTCTGGGGTGCGTTACGAAAAACAATTTATTCAAAGAAAATAACAATACATAAAAATAAAATCACAAGTAAATAACAAAATATAAACAAAAAAAAGAGAAATACAAGGAAAAGAAAATAGCAAAGCATAAATATCAAATATCAGAAAATAACAAAGCATGAATATTAATAAAGCAAAATAAGACAAAATATAGAAGATACAACAAAATACATAAATATAGAGTCTGGTGAGTGGTGATTATACATATTTAGAGAATCTTCTTTGTCCAACAGTGCCCCGGGAAGGGCCATTATTGAAAAACAATTGTCAACCTGGCGACGTATGACTAGGACCGATATGGGAGCTTTCGCTCATAAAACGGTCCTGGGAATACGGTGGGTGTCCATTCACTGTCCAAACTTCTCAAAAAGCTTAAGCTAAAAATACTTTACATGTCTAATGGATGATTCCTGAAGGACTACGAAAAGCTTGATGAGTTTATATACTCCAATTTTAAAACTGAAGATGCGGAGCAGAAATCCGAAAATCCAGAGAACAGCGGTGGCCAGCCTGACAAAAATTTGGAGAAATTGATCCATGGTAAACAGAAACGTATTTCGTTTAGTGAAATCTCTGGAATTCTGCATAGCACTATGTGAAATGGAAACATGGACGTTACACTACCCTGGAAATCAGAAATATATGTAGAAATTGGTTGATTTTTCATATGAATTGATTATTTATTTTCGTTATTTTTATTGGCACTTATTAAACTACATATGAAACTATAAATTTACTGGAAATTATTGGAAAAAAATGGTCGCATTATTGCATGGAGATGCAACTTTTTCTGGTATACTTTTGTCTGATACAGAAAATAAGGCCATGTACTTATTTAGTCTAAAATACAATATGGCCGCTATTATCTCTGTTCTTCTTCGAGTTCTCAGTGAGTACTGTAAAACTACGTACAATACAGAAGTAGGATTCTTGCATACTTGGCATTTGTTACCATAAAAAACGTTAATTGTCTCGAGAAGTTTGTTGAGGACACGGACAGATACGGTAGATGAGAATATGGTCTTCTACAAGATAGAGAATATTCCAATTACATAAAAAATTTCGTTGTCTGTCTGTCCGTCCGTCCGTCGCAACATCGTATAACGTCCGTAACTTTTTTATAGTAATTTTTTATTTATTTATTTATTTTTTTCTTTCTTTTTTCATTTTTCCCCTTTTTTATATAAATAAATACTTATTCCTTAGGAAACGACATATAAAAGTACTGTCATTATTGACAGATTACAGCTAGTACCATATTAATGCTAATTAATAATAAGATCCACTTTAAATCCTGCAACGTATTGTGCAGCAAATTCCAGACCAGGGACCAATTCGGGAGACCACGACGCTCAGCACAGGGCCCACGATAAAGTACAGACAACCTTCAGGGCTAATGTGTAATGTAATGATGTAACATCAGCCCTGATGATGGACCCTGCAATGGGATCTGAAACGTCAGCCAGAAAGGTCGTAAAAACCAGAAGATTCTGAGTGGCTGTAAAAAATCTAAGAACATTCTTAAGGATAGACTCGGACACATGTATCCCATACCCATACCACTGTAGCACATCATGATTTTCTGGTTCGCCTCGTTATCTCGTATACATATCAATATTCTGTTTTGGCCTCTTCACTTCAAACATAGTCTGAATTTTATGTCATGTTTAGATAGTGTTTTTTTTGTTTTGGAGAAATATTTCTTTTTGGTGCTTACAAAAATACTAAATAACATTAAATCCTCACCCGTGATCCTCATATAAAATGTAATAATCTTTTTGATATGGAAGCCTCCGAAAAAATGTATTCTATTTATACGTTGAATAATGTATTTAAAAAAAAGTTAAAACTGCGCAGAAAATTTTTCTGTCTGTGAAGATGATCAGCAGTTTTCTGATGGATCTAGTTTTGTATAAAATACAATATACAATAATAAACATATATAATAATAAACGTATAAAATACAATAATAAACTGACTGAAATATTTGATAATAGCACTCCTGTATTGCCTACTCAGCTACGAAACTAAATGTATGAGACACCGCTACATAGTAATTAAGTTTTATCGATTGAATTGGAGCCTCAAATTCTGAAGGGCTCTGTAAACACCCTGGCTTTCAATTTCACACACAGCTGTGACATGTTTAAATACTATCATTTTCGAAAATTCGATAAATACAAAAAGCTTGATTTTTAGAAGACACACTAGAAGCGTGATTTTTAATTTTAATTTTTAATGAAACACTAACATAATACTGGATACAAAATACATAAAAAACAATACATTATTATTTAAAACTAAGCCCACTATCTCAATTACGAGTGTCTTAGGCCTGCTCTAGCAACATGCATATGTACATATATTTAGTATATTAATTTAGTGTGATCATGTAAGAATATATATAAATAAATAATTGATTTAATGTGCTCTATGTGTTCGGGTTAGTGTCAAGAAAATGGATTTTTATAGGAGTGACATTTTGAATGATATCTGCAAGAATATCAGCATCAGCGTTTAGGTCAGCATAATGTGTATTGTATGTACGACACATTCTTGTGATGGTAGAAAAATAACCAACATTATTAGAATAATGACACATTCTAAAGAACTTCGGGTTTCTTATACAGGGTTTAACATGCAAATTTATGTCAGACGAAGAAAGAGAATCAATAACTGCACTGAGAATCTTATGTAGCAAAATGGATATTATTCGTTGAGACACAGTTTATGCATTTGGAAAAAGGTTAGACGATCTCCATAGCTCCAAGGTTACTGTGTTGATCAGCTTTGTAAGACAAAATACGTAGAAGCGTTAATTTTAACGAAAAATATACAACTTAACTGTCTAGATCAGACCTGTTTCTCGGCGAGATTAGGAAGATAGTAAGTAACACATTATTCTTATCTAGATATCACTATTGTTTGGATCCTTTCACACATATTCATTCTCACAAAATCAGAACAAAAATTAAATCATATATTAAAAAATAAATCATCATGTTACATTTTTAAAAATTACCTCACGCACTTGTTCGAAGTCCGTGTAGAATGGTGTGAGCTAATATTTGCGTAGCCCTCGTGCTTCTTATCACATGAGCAAATATTCCATTAAATATGACGCACAACGTGCTTTTAATAAGATAGACAGACACACACAAGACTTAATGATTAGGTAAAATCGAAATTACCCCAGGATTCTAATATTTATTTTGTGGGCGCGGTTCGAAAATTAAATGACTTAAAAGTTCAAATCGTTTATTTTAATGGACACGATTTATCGTGAATATGAATCGAATTTTTAAAATAAATTAAACGAACCAATTAGAAAAATACACAGAAATATCTGTCTATCGAAAAAATATTTCGTTAAAATTGAATTTCCGAACTTCAATTCTGGGAACTCCAATTAACAATTTCGTTGTGTAAACCAATTAAGATAATGAAAAATTTAAGACTTACCTATATAATACGAGAGGGTAAGAAGCAGAAGCAGTACTATCAAATAGACGAAATTTAGATAAACACATGATTGTAAATAAATTGAAACCCAGAACAGAAATATTTTAATTAATATGCTTTTAATAAAATGTTTTTTAAAAACTTTTAATAAAACACGCAAACATATTTTTAAAATCAGTTATAATTAATCGATAATAATATTCAAACAAGTAGCCCTGTATTCTTCTAGTATGCAGAATGGCGCTTTTGGCTCTAATCCCCTCGTACTTTTTCTTTATTTTATAGTTTTTCTACATATTTAATCTATTATTTTGCATACTTAATCTATTTATACTTAATCTATACATACATAATCTATTCACGCTAATATTCTTTAATTTTTGAATTTCTCATGTAGGTACTTATTACTTAACTAAATACAATAATTTCCTTGTCTGTCCGAAACTTACCGGAATTCCAACTTTAGATAATTAGAGTGTGACACAATTAGCACGCGGCTCGTGTGGCGCGGTCACACAAGGGTCATTATTTAATTACTATTATTTCACGGATGTACGACTAGTTGCATTTGTTGATATTCTTCATTTTTTTGGAATTTCCTACTTAATGTACTTACTTAGCTATGCTATTTGAACATTTTTTGTTTAATATTATGTAAAAGCCAAATCTGTATTATTATTATTAATAAATTTCAGAAAATACAGTTTTTTGTAAATATTTTTTATGTAAATTGTGTTCTCTACTTAGGTAAATCTGTAGTTTAGTTATTGTGAGAGATTTCCAAAACTGTAGATTGTAACCCTACAAACAGATTTCTTGGTGATAACACTTAGTAATAGATTTGAAATCTGTACATACACAGATAGAGATAGTGGTTAAGACAGTAGTCTAGAGGTCTTGTGTTTGGGGGTTCGAACCTTCTTCCAAGAGATCATCTCTGCATATTCATAGCGCAGTCAAATGACTGCTAAATAGCCTACTTAGAAAATAGTTTAAAAAATCATGTGACACGCATTCGCTGTGATAATCATTAAAATTAAATCTTTTCTCAGCGTAGTTATGCATAAATTAGTCTAAATATTATTATGAAATGAGAAATGGAGATAAACATCTTTCCGTTTTCTGGAGCCGTCGAGGTCTGAAGCTGGACAAAAAAAGGTTCGGCTAGACCTTTTGGTTGAGCAGATGATTTAGGTTTCAAAATCCCGGCACGCACCTGCGAAACGCAGTCAACTGGAGGATGGCAGGGGTATTAAATCGTTATTTGTCCCAAATTGAAATTGATGTAATTGTTAATCCATCCAGGAAGAAGTTTAAATTTTAAAAAGCCAGGTCAATTTCAAATAAGAAAGGAAAATAAAAAAAATACCTCAACTTAAAATAAATCTTCGAAAATATGTTTTGTAAGTTTATTAAGATAGATTAAAATTCCATCCGGGAAACCAGATTTAGGTTTGATTTGATAGACCTATATTGATCAATATTGTATGAATGTTTGGCCTATTGAACTGATACTTCCCTTTGGTCACAGATAGTTAGAAGATGTGTAACAAAAAGGTAAGAAAATAAAATGAATCATATTCAAAAAACGCCAGATGTCGCCTTTCTACGATCCATGAATCATTCTAGCGCTATCCGCTAGATGATGCTCTAACTAAGCCCACCGTATTATGGGGGTCGATTCATGATTAAATCGTTCTGTCTCTTTCGCGTCCGCGTGGTATAAGCACGTGTTTATTTCGAACAATAATGCATAATTCCCTATACCAAACTACCCTCGCGTCTTTTAAAGCGGAAAAACTTGGCTTGAACACCCCTGTGGACAGGTTGTCCAAAATTGTCCGAGGTAAACGTTCAACGTAAAATAAGAAGGGTCGGTAAATTTGAAAACCCCTAAGAAATAATAAGTCCAAAACACGAAATCGACACATGCCTCGTGATAAGTGAAGCGAATGCAAAATTGAAACTGACACGCTTCTACCGACTCCTGCGATTATCGAACAGCGTGTTTATTTGTTTTTTATAATTCATCCTTCCATCTTCAAGGCGATGAAAAGCCTCTAACAACCGTAATGTTTGTTCTCTTGCAAAGTACATTGCGACTATCGATTTTCCATATTCAAATATTGATACCAGCGAATATGAAAACCGCAAATACAGTTGCCTCAAGACCATATACAAAAAGATACTGCAGTATGCTAGGGACAAACATAACGTGTGAAGAATAGATATTGATTTATTTTTTGGATAAAAATATTTACATCTAAAAATATAATACTAGTGCGGAGCGACACCACTATTTCTTTGTAGGGAATAAAATATTTTAATCAATGTTTAAATAAAAATCAAAATCTGAAATCATCAAAAGTGAATTCGATACATATATAACACAAACTCCTAATTCATCATTATAAGAATATCATACATCTCTAGCAGGCGCGGCGCGTACAGTGAGATAATTGAAGTACGACTTTTACGTAAACATATATGTACATATAAGGGGAAAAAATTGAAATTAAATATTTATCGGACATAATACTATGACACATTAAAAACTGAACCAAAAATAATAATTTAGTGGTATGTCTGTCCCATTAACTTCGTATAACGTCCATAATTTCGTTCGAATTCATAGTTAAAAAAAAACAAATTAAACGGACGGAGATGGGGTGTGAATCTAGGGCCAGCAAACCCGAACTGGTCACTTCACAAATGTTGCTACGGCCGCCTAAAATACCTATATTATAAATGTATACTAGGGCTTAGCAAAGACGCGAACCAATGCTCCGTCACTTTTGACGGGTTGCAGCTAGTTATATGATAATTATTGTGATAGGAACATTTCGTGATATATCTTAATTTTTTTCAACATATATGCTTAGGAAAAGTCGCGCTTCAATGTTCTCACTGCACGCCTCTGATCTCTAGTTTAAAACTGATTTTCAATAAACTCGTTCTTCATACTTTTAAGCTTAAAATAGAAAATCTGACAAAAATTTAAAGTTAGTCGATTGTTGGCAGCGTTGCCTGCTATTGATTTTTACTTGTGTGTACAGATGGACAGAAAGTTTTAATTATTTGAGAAAATATTCGAAATTAGTAGAGATTTAAACAATTATGTGTTTTAAACTTGAGTGTACTGGAGTAGTTAGAATACCTACCGTAGAGAATAAAATTGTACAGAGATGAACTAAACCCCTTTTTTAAGCGAGGGGAATTGGATCAAATCAGAAGAATGTCCCGCCTCGCATATATTTAAGATATTTTTTTACTGCAATTGAAGTATTTATTCTTGCATAAAGAATAGTTAGTAAGCAAAACTTTTTTTATAAGCCATCGACGCTTTTTTTATTTATTTTTTTCTAAACCGAGTGTCTTAAGTAAAAACGTATTTTTATATTATTATAAAAACGTAAAAGAAGACTTATTTGCTAAGACATTAATTATACTTTTAAAATGTATTTAGTTTAACTTTTTGAGAATTGTTTCCAAATTTACAACTTTCTAGTTATTTTTTAAACAAGCGAAACGTATTGTATGTGTTAAATAGCCAGCGTGGCACCAGCGATTTTTTTAAGTGCATGTCTATGTAATACGGTGGTCTTTGGTTTTAAACTAAGTGTACGGAGGACCTACCTACACACTTATTTTTTAATTTAAATATGGTTGCAAGGAGAAAGCACTTAAACGCCGAGTCGGACGAATTAGCGTGGGTAACCAACCTCGAGCAACGAAATTAGCCCTGTTCGCAGGTCTCTTTAGCCGCGAGTAGTTGGACCAAATTGTCATCTAGTTACTGCCACCCCGTCCCTGCGGGGCGCAGAAGGCCGACGCCACTGCATTTGTTCTCATTTACTCCAACCAAAGGCCTTCCAAATGTGTTTCAATTCACCTGATGAGGGAAACGGACGTTTCCCAAACATGTAGTGTAACAAGTCTCAAATATAAAATAGTGGAAAAAAACAAAGTTCAGTGTTTTACTTCGTAATTTGTTAATAATGGATTACCACAAAGTTAACGCCGAAACATTCAATTTCTTGTGTCTTTTAAATTGTATGAGTAGAAAATTCGCGCACACGATAAAATATTCAAAATAAAACTCCTAATAGAGTACCTCTCATTAATAACCAAATTAATTTTCCATATAGCCCTTTGTTCAATTTAGCGTTCACACGAGATGTGGTAACACCCACTTTAGACCCCGCCCCCTCTCACTCTCTCTCGCTAGATCCCTGAGTTGTTCAGTAGTTCAATTTCTCTGACAAGACTAACACGCATGTGAACAATAGTGGTGATAGTTTTACAATACTATGGTTGGGATGTATAGTGTTGTGAATGTAGTAGTGTAGTGTTGGTCCTGATGAAGAGACGGGTACGTCTCGAAACCGGTAGACCGTAAATCTGGTAGTGGTTTTTACTAAGTTTTCTAACATTCAGTAAAACTTTATTTATTTCGAAATTTCACAATATTTTGAGTATCTTCAAAATTTTCAAGAGCAGTTATTATGTTAATAAGTCGGATGAATGTTATATACATATAAAAAGATAATATTGCTTCATACTCTAGTTTAAATACATACCTCTGTACATCTGTATCTTTCGATGAAAAATTTCAACCAAATAAGGCGTTAGCGTAATGTGGATACCGTAGGTATCGTCTTCGTCTCATAGACGAATATAAATATATATTCGTCTATGAGATATATATATATATATATATATATTCGTCTCATAGAATTATAAAATACATCGCATTACAAAGTGCAAGATGCTAAATTTGTGCCTTTGTGGGGTCAAGATTCTAAAAAGCATGGAATGAGTAAAAATTTATTCAATTTTGTCTGCTTTAAAACCGAAATAAGTATAAAATGAAAAAACCTCTTTACTCTAGTGAGCGGCATGCACGTTTCTCTCTGTCGAGCCCCTGCAAGGAAGTCGCCATGGCAACGCCAAGCAGGGGCGGTGGGTGGTAATTGTAAAAGGTACAGCGCCCTCTCGAGACACATTAAGTGGAGTCAACAAAGTTTTTGCCGAGCTGTCACGTCCCTGATATTAAAATGGATAAGCGCGCCGCCGTGTCCTTGGGTTCAATTCCCAGCGGAGACAACAACACGTACACCCGACCGTAACTCCATTTGTGTCATAATTCTCTCTTTTCATGGATCATTGGTTAAGAATGCTAACTTTAAAAAAGTATGGTAAAAAAATTTTACTTTAGTAGTTTAGTATGTATACGATGTTTTTTTAGAGGTATTGAACTTTTAAATGAAATAAAACACATAAAAATCGTGATAATGGCCAAGGTATTAGCTTTACTGGAAAGATAACTTTATGCCCATGGTCAACTAACTAACTAACCATTACGCCGTTTTCCAGAGGGGTGGGCAGAGAGGATAGAACGCCACTGTCTTCTGTCTTGACACACCACTTTTGCTTCGTCCACTTTCATACATCTTCTCTTGCACGCTCTTCGGTTATTGAAACTTCTAACAGAGTCATCCTCCAATATTTGGTCTATCGGAAACGCCCTCTGTTTCTGCTGCCTTCAACACTCATAAATTTTCTTTACCATCCTTTGTTCACTCATCCGTTCCACATGGCCAAACCATCTAAGGTCTCCTTTCTTTATTATATTTATTACGCAACAGCCAGCATTACATTCACTCCTAATTCGTTTATTTTGTACTCTATCGCACAAAGATTTTAGACACAGCGAACGCATTTCTACCTCATTCAGTCTATTTTCGTTCTTTTTTTACAATTCTAGGCTTCACTTCCATACATCAGAGTTGGCACCAGGACTCAAATATATACCGCTGGTCTTGCTTACTTTGACAGATTTTTATTGGCCACAATTGCATTCAGAGCACCCATTAACTTTGTTTCCCGCAGTCATACTTCTTTCGATATCATTTTCAGCCTTGCCGTCTCTAATATCATACTAAGCCACTCTTTCGTCTCGAACACCATCTCATTTGATTTGCCAAAGTTCAAACAAATGAGGCTATAATACACCCCAATTTAGTAATAAACAAAATTAAAAATACGTGCAATCAAAAATTTTGATTCACATGTAAACGCATTGACCGGATGTTCGAATAATAAAGTTGGCAGACATCAAAAAAATAATATTTTGCAATGATAGAAAGCACGTATTAGCAAAATATTTTTTACGGGATTGGTATTCATATACAATTCTGCCCAGAACGGCGATAAAAACAGAATGATCGCGTAGAATAATTAAAGAATTATAAAATCGTAAAAATATACTAATCGAAGTCGTAATGTTTGACCGATTCTTCGTTCTGTTTTTAATTTAATTTCGCCCTAATCCTCATATTTTATCAGTCAATATTTTAAATAATATTTTTATAGAAAATCTGAAATCTTCTGAAGATGAGCCCTAATCTTTTTACTGCTATAAAAAAATATCTATTGTTTAATATTCCTTAATATTATTTAATCAATTTTACATACTCGAATTTAAAATTTCTTACTTACTTTTACTTTTTTGTACTCTAAATTTAAATCATGTACTTTTGATTGAGTCTTTAATCGTCACAACGCACGTCCACGACCGCCTGCATGACCTAGCAACAAACACCCGCGATAGCCGAATGATTTCTGTTACTTGTAAATAAACTAAAAGTAATGAATATACAGGGTGTACCAGAGATAGCAGCAGAAACTTGGCTGGTAGATTCCTGCCTATGTTATGAGTCTAAAATGTTCAAGCAACCATGACCTAATATCAATAGTTATAGAGTTATGCCGCATCAAAATTTGCATTTTTTAAAAATATTTTTGACTTATTTTTTTCAAAAAGTTGAACTATCATTACATTAACTTATGTCAATTATGAAAAGTTCATACCCTTTAATACAAGTCGAATAAAATGATAAAAACCTGGAAAAATTGAAAAAACTTTTTTTTACAAGGTTTTCATTATTTTATTTAATTTTTATTGAAGCAAATGAATTTTTAAAAATCGATATAAGTTACTGTAATGATAGTTCAACTTTTTGCAAAAAATAAGTCCATAACTATTGATGGAGATATGCAGCCTCAAAGTTTGCAGTATCAAAGGTTGCTTGAACATTTTAGACTCATAACATAGGCAGGAGTCTACCGGACAAGTTTCTGCTGCTAGCTCTGGTACTTTTGTACAGGTAAAAATTACTTGAAAATACTGGTAAAAATTACTTGAAAATACTGGTAAAAATTACTTGAAAATAGTATTAAAAAAGAACTTACAATAATAACAGATAGTTAAAACATGGGATTTTTATTATATTTATCTAAATTTGAAATAGAAACTACGACAGAGCAGTCAGGTAGACTTTTTTCAAAGACAACCGAATTAGTATGTGTGAACCATGCATACGACGCACATTGTATCGTTGTGTTGGTGTTTACGGGTATAAACACCAACGCAACGAAACAATGTGCCTTGTACGCACGGCTTACATATTCGATTGTCTTTCTTAAATGGAAAGAGGTATATAAGATATAGAACATGAAGTCACTTCCAAGCATGATTTTTTTCAAATAAAAACGCACAGTTATTAAAAAGAAAAAATATTCAGATTCTATTTTAGTTAAATTTCTTTATCAAGTTTAATTAATATTCGCTGTGTAAACACAGCTCAAAATGTTTTCGCAGATAATACTCGTATTTTTCCGGAGACGCTGTGTTAATATTTACACTGTTTATTCCGTTGGTAAATATAAAGCTCCGTGAATATCGCACGCGAATAACTTTCCCGTATAAATTTTAACCCTTTCAAAAAACCTGTCGTTTCAATGTTCTAGGATACAATACACACAATAGATATCCAATTTCTTTTACGAAACGCCGTCGCGAGCCATAAACAATGCGCGACTAATAAAACATCGCACACTACACAGCGGGCGTAAAAGGAAAAGCGAAGGGAAGAAAGCGGCGCGTCAATCAAACCAGATACCGCATAATAAAATAAAATGGTAGCCGTCAATCAGTTGCTAACTGGATCAAGAGATGGCACTTTGTTTAGGCGCCGAGGGAACATGTGGCTCAGAGCATGCTGACATTGTAAAAATAAATAAATTAGAGGTGTTTTTGGTGTATTTCTATTAAATTTAACTACAAAAACAGGAATTTATTTTAATTTTATTTTTAATGACACACTAACAGAATACTAGGTACAAAACACATAAAAGAAACAACACATTACCTATTTTATTAAAGAACACAATATTATTGTGAAGTTGCAATTTCAGAACAAAGTTCTGTGAATTTTAAAACCAAGTCTATTATTCAATTTGAGAAACATACAGAAAAATCAAATCAACGAAAAAATATTGGGCTGCTACTGTGACTCGAACCCGGATCTCCTATCTATTTGGGAAGGTGCGTTACTATTACGCCACTAAGTTACTCTAACGCCACATTTGTGACTACCGCATTACGAAAAGTAGATTACTGAAAATGGATAATGTGTGTTAATCAATTATTAAAATGAGACTCACAGACAAGGTCGATATATTGACGGAAAGGTACGAGGCTGATGTGGCTTAATAGTAACGCACTTTCCCGGACAGATAGGAGATTCGGATTCGAGGTCCGGTAGCAGCCAAATATTTTTACGTTGATTTGATTTTTCTGTATGTATAATTGATAAATAAATTTGGTTTTAAAATACATTACTTAATTCAAATTCAGCTCACTATCCCAATTACAAGTGTATTCGGCCTGCTCTAGCAATATGCGTATATTTAATAAATGAATACAGTGCGATCATGTAGGAATTTGTAGATAAATTAAAGAATTGATATTGTGTTCAGATTATTGTCAAGAAAATACATATTATGTTTGAGGGACTTCTTAAATTATGATGGGGTACCTGCAAGAATATCAGCACAATACATAGTATATGTATAACACACTCATACAACTATTACATAAAATATGTTAGAACAAATTAGAATAGAATAGAACAATTGCCACGCATTTGCAGCTGGTCAAAAATACGACAATTTAAAGTCTGAACAATTTAAAGACGTGAACAACGTGGACATCATATTGTACAATGTAGGTACGATTAACAATCACATCCTTAATATTATTTTTTAAGGTTAACCACACATATTGGTGGTTCGAGCCCAGTTCCAGGATTCCAGGAAGTCCTATATTCATAGCTCAAAAATAGTAGGAATATTGACGCGACACGTTTTCCGTGTTCGCATCTCTATTTAAAAAAAAATCTATGTACTCGTAAAGTTTCTATGAGAAAAGTCAAATATGATCACGTCAAGATTGACGTGTACAATGTTATACAGAGTTTCACTGAGTTACAAGTGGATTCTTGATTAAAATATGCTTAGAAAATTTTCATAACCCCATGATCAATAGTTATGGAGACATGCGACATTAAATTTTACTTTTTTCAATATTTCTGAATTATTTTCTGTAAAACGTTCAGAAACCACTAGGATAACCTATATCGAAAATAAAAAAATATTCGCTTTGATGCGTGTCAAATAAAATGATAGAAACCTTGCTGAAATTTAATTAAAATTTTCTCGATAATTATTACTCTTGAATTGTGATTCAACTAATGCCTGATAAAGGACTCCCACGACTTTCTTTACCTTCAAGATTTATTGTCTTGTGATATTTGTGGAACCAAAATTGCACTGTATTCATATAAAAAGCATTGTTTACCCATTTTCAACACATGCTATGCACCAAAATGCTAATTTTGGTACTTGCTTACGAGTCAAAATAGTCGAAATCCGCCTGTCGTCGTGTGGGCAGCATCGTTCGTTATTGTCGTGTCAAGAGAGTTGTCAAAATTATCGTAGAGCATTAAGTATTTTGTGTCGCATGTTTATCGAACCTTTTCGCAATCAATCTTTCGCCAAGGCCGCATGGCATTGATTCCAAAATGAGAAGGAAGCTTTAGTGTAGTGAGTTTGTCTATTCTCCATGTTTCTTATCGAAATATAATTCACATTTTCGTTCCTCATTCTCACCCTTATCCCATCCCCATTGTCATTCCTTATTTCCATACCGGCGGATAGAATGGATGAAAAACGGAAATAATCGATGGAATCTCATCGTTTACATTATAATATTATAAAAACGCAATAATTTTCCTACCAACCTAATAAATACAATTTACTTTTCGTCAGCTTGGTCCAATTTACTATATTGTGATCTGTAAAATAATTTTAAAACCAAATTAATTAATCAATTAGAAAGACATACAGAAAAATCTAATTAATTTGGTTTTAAAATTTCACAGAACTTTGTTCTGAAAAATTACAACTTCACAAATATGAATGTGTTCTTGAATATGTAATATAATTACATTGATCCAATATTATTACGACGTCGTCTTACTTGGGGCCCTCGGACCGCGGTGCAATAATGATATCAGTAATCGCTGTACCATCGATCAAAATGACAGGTGAGCACTAGCCGGTAGAGCGCCGCGGTGCTCGAGACTGTATGATGTAATGTGGGAAAGATGAACACACCTGACGCGGTGAAGAAGTGTGTTATGAAAAGGTTAATGTATAATTATCTAGTCAGAGCGAGCAAAGTGAACTATTAATGTGTATTTAATATGTTCCGCTGATAATGGCCAATGGTAATTACGAAACACGGTGTTTCCTGTAATGTAGTAATTGCTGGGAGCGACATTTGAAGAGTCCGTAAACCAAGTTTGTACCTGACCATAAAACATGTCAAATAAAATGTAATATTCTGGTTTAATTATATACCACCAAAATGTACACACACGAATGACGTAAATTTGAAAGGTTTTCATATTTGTAACATTCATATATATATAGAACTTTCAAAATTTTGATAATGTGTGGATGTTCTTACGATAGAATTGGTGAACGTTGCATTGTGCAGAGTGATCACTTAAGCCAGCTTATACAGGTTATAAGTCCTGAGCTATCCTATAAAAAGACTTTCATACATGTTTCTCAAATAAATAATTTCGTTTCTGTGGGACTTCTATAATATAGCTTAATTAGGTTTAATTGTTATATTGTATTAAAGAGAATGCATTTATAATATTCCATATAAATAACTATAAAAATTGTACAATTTCCACGCTATACAACCGATTGATAATAAATATTTTTGAGTGGTCTGTTGCGCTGATAGCTATAAGTGCGCGCTAGCGAGACAGACAGTAATTTCTTGTTTTGCACCCAATATACTCAGCGTACCGTGCGCCTATTCATTTGCTTCCCATAGCCAAGTCCAGCGACAGTATTTTTAATTATTGTCATTTTCACCACGCGATACGCAGTCTCGCTGGTCTCGCTGGAGATCCTGTCTGCTTATGATACTTGTATAATATTCATTAGTGAATGAGCTCCTAGTTTGACAATAATTTCTTATCGTCAATCTGGCTCGGCGAATCGGTTCGCGAGCCAACTCGTTATTGAATGAGGCTTTCATTTTTCATTCGATTATCCATTTAAAATGGTGATTCGCTGATTTTGTGAAGGTCGTCATATTATAATAACGTCCAAAGCGGATGATGTTACGCCACAAAAATAAATTATAAAAATCTTACATTTAAAAATGTTTATATCAAATTGTTGTCACTCCTGTTCAACATTTGCCCAAAATTTGTGCTATATAAACGGGAGAAGGATCAATAACCCTTGTTACGCCGATGGAATAAAATTTCCAGCAGACAATATCGCAGGTATTCAGATTCCAATAAAAAGTAAATGAGAAATGCCAATTCTCAAGATTACCATTGATAGTAATTAGTAGATTGAGCAGGATGCGAATGCTCACTTATCAATAGATGGCACTGATGTCGAGAGGGTAGAAAGCATTAAGTACCTCAGCTGCTGGCTGTAAGTGGACTTTGATCTAGACTTAGGAATTAAATAAGAATCGATATGGCAAGGTATTTGAGAAAACTATGAAAAATATCTTCAGCAATCGAGTAAAATGCCTCTCTATGTTTGGACTCAAAAGAAACCACCATTAAAGGCTGGAAGCATATGTGCACATAGTCTACGACGCATTAAATCTAAACAACAAATTATCAAACGTACGAAAGTTGGAATTGGACACATTTTCGACACTGAGAAAATTGATCTCTTATGCAGGGAAGATGGAAGGTATCAAAAGGTGCAGCTGAAATACGCTATTTTAACTGCATAACCCCAGGAAGTGGCTAAATGTATAAAAGTCCGTGATTTTGCCCAGGGTATTTATAATGTGCAAGATCATAGAATCACACGTAGAAAAGAATAATAAGTTGACATCAAGTGTAATTTAACAGGAGAGTTAAATTAAACTTAAACTGTGTAACAAAATGTTAGTCAGCACAGCCAAAATAAAATAATAACCTAAAAACATCAAATCTATTATTAAAACTTGAATTCAGGAGATGGTTAGTCTAGGTATAACTGCACTCACCCAAATTATTTATTATTGAGGGTAGATAGATAGCCAGTTAGATCTATTGCTTTACTTAATTTAATCCGAGTGTAAAGCTGACGAGCTTATATATTTTTATTTCGTGTTATACATCTTTTTCTGGTATATAACTGTATATCTACTTGGAAACTGTGCCTGTCTCAACAGTCTTCTAGCAAAATGGGCATAGTACAATGATTTTTACACGTATTGTATAGATTTAAATAATATACATATATATATAACAAAAACACGATGCTTTAATTCTACATTTTTTTAATTTTCAATTTCGGCGTATTTCTTAATGTGATTCAATATAAATTTAGGAATACCTTTAGAACATCGGAAATATAGAACTTTTAAGAAAAAGAAAACAGTCCTCTATAACTTTAGTGTTTGGAATACGACGTAGAAAAAATGACAATGTTGTGTGGTTGTCACCATGGGGACCAAAATCTCGATATTTAGCCAAGTTTTGTACTTTTAAAGCAATCAAATGTTACGAGGCAGATGAGAATTCCGTTAATGTTCAACGGTAGACCAGAGTGCGGCGAGTGACAGATTGTCAACAATGGCCGACATCTGAGCGACCCAGCTGACAGCTCTATTGGCGGGAGATTAACTGCAGATTAGCAGCATCCTAGATGATGGACCGGTCGCGGTGCCGGCCAAGGAGCCGGTTCGCGGTAACGGTGCGCCGCCCCACTGCGCTAGCACAGTTCCGAGCAAGTGCCTGTTTTTTGTTCCATTCAAAACATGGGGTCGGCTGAAAAGAAACATCGAACCGTCGTCGCTGATTATACATTGGATTAATGCGGTAAAATATTAAGAATGTGACGCAATGATAATGGTGAATCGCTACATTAAGCTGTTTGTTTGATAAATATGTTCCACCACTTATGTGTTATATGGGTTGAAGATTGAAATATCGTCTTACTTCAATACATGTACACTGCGATTTTTCCCTCTTTCATATTTTAGAAGAGTGTTATATTATTATTTTTAATGAATAATCCTCATTCACCGTACAATTTATGAGGTAAAAAGTACCTAACATGGAATACTATTATTAAATACATCGACATGAATGTTCAGTTCGTTTAAATATTGCACACTGCGCGCTATGGTGTGCCTATTCATTACATCCGTTCTGCATTTTGGGAAATGGGATAGTGCGTGTTCTCGACTACACAAACAGTTATTCAGTAGGAATAGGCCGTAATTGTCTAGTAAATTCGAAGTCAATCATGTTGATATAGTCAGCGAAGCATTTTTCATCCCTCTCTGTTCTTTGTAGCAGTTGACAGGTCACAGTAAGAGATTCCGTTTCTTATTCGTTCAATGTGCCTTACCCAGTCATCTTCCTTCTCTTACATTCCAAAGGTAATACAGTATTATCAAAAATTACGTTTCAAGTGAGAAAAGCATATCGAAAAATTACGCCGAGGTATGAACGTCCGTACAAGAATAATAATATTGGATTATTTATACAGCGACATTTTTGTGAAAATTTCACCTCAAGGGCGCTTAACACACAAAAAGTTCTTACGTACTAAAGTCATAGAATAACAAAATGAAAAAGAAAAGAGAAAGAAAAATAAATCAAAACATAAAATAGTAAAGGAAAACAACGAATATTAAAAAGGTTCTGGGAAAGATTTTGTAAACAAGTGCGTTTGAAGTCTTTTCTTAAATTAAGTCTCTGAATCCGTGTTTCTTATTAGGGAGGGCAAAGAGTTCCGCGCTTTGGGGCCCGCTACCGCAAATGCCCGTTCGCTGAACCTAGCTTTCTGGAACTGACTCGCCGGTTCCACAACCCTTCCCACCGCTGGAGAATCAAGAAGTAGGAAATATCATTAATTAATTGTAATTAAAATTTGTTTTTATTATATAATCATCTATAAAACAAACAAACAAAAAACAAACACAACGTCACTCAAACAAAAACTTTATTAATATATAAATAAAAACCTTATTTTGAGAGTTTAAGGGTTTGGAGAAAGAAGGAAAACGTAAATAACGTAACTCTGAATATGACCCATCGGAATGTCTAAAGACAAGATAATTAATAATTCCGTAACAAGATATTGTTGCAGAATTATACTCCCTACCCATCATTCATTCTATAGAACTGGGCGATTTTAACTTGGCCGTAAATTGCATCGCCCCAGTTTCTGGGTATTGTGATTCAAGTCTTGAAAGCTTGCCCTCTTGATTTTGAATACTTTTTTTAAATCTGTGTAGGTAATTGCGTAATAAATTTATCAGCCATCTGTGGTAAAAATGATTAAGTGTTTATTTAATAATTTTGGTGCCTGCGTCACAACTTATCACAATATTTGATGATTTGGGAAAGACTCTACATAAAGTGACGAACTAGAATTTGAAGCAATTGAGAAAAAGGACTAATTGGATGTTGGATTAAAAAATTAAAACATTATTACACGAATTTCTGAATTTACGGAAGATCAACGTAAAATAATTAATATTTCCAACGTCAAACGTTACCTACTAACGTTGTATATATGCATATATTTTTCTCCAACATTAATGATGACCCTAATCGACCGCAAAAAATAATATTTATTTAATATTTTTTACATGTTAAACAAGATACGGTTAATTTTAATTGAAAATTGTGTAGAGAATAAGAGATGCAAGAATGTGAGAACAATATGAAAATACATTGTCATTAAACTAGCAACCAATTTATATTTGGATGTTGGTTGGTACTAGAGGGTACACTTTCTTAATGTCAGTAATACACTCGTTTTTCAATATAATTACTTAATTATAATGAATTCAAATTTTTTATAAATTTTAATAATTATACGCCATAAAAAATAGACTCCTTTGGCATAAAAAATAATAATAAAAATAATTTAATTACTTTCATATAGGTATCATTAATTTCAAATCCACGTTCCGCGGACTTATATCGTCCTTAGCCAATCATCAGCTATTAGGTGGCATGCCAGACAGTGCGACGCTCGCATCATGTTTTATGTTAAGATATGTCAAGCCGCGATAAAAGTACGATCGAATTACAGAGGTGCCTTAAATCAACGCTCACATTACATAAAATGTGTGAGATTTCGAGCTAACACGATTATGCAGACATAAATTTACATTTAAAATTTATAACCACCAGATCACTAGGCGAGCGTCATGACCACAACACCAAAATGCTACCATTACTAGGATAAATTTTTTTTTTTTTCTTTTTTTTTTTGGGTCGCAATCCTAGGATTGGTCTGCAACAAGCACTCGCCCTCTCCACTCCTTTCTGTCACCTGCCAGCCTCTTCGTCTCTTGGTATGTGCAATTGCGCACATCTCCGATAATCTGGTCTACGTAGCTTAATATCAGAATATTATTACAATAACAATTTAATATGTAAGTGATAATTATTGTTTATGAAAATTTTGTTTGATGTCGTTACAGAACTATATTTTTGCGTCGTAATATTATAAAGCACTTGCGAATATTACTGACGCAGATGGCTGATTGATTGAATATTATTATCTTCGTACGTAATATTATCCATAGAATTTTGAAAATAGTCACCTGAAAAAGCTCACTTGTACATCTATACCGGAACAGTTTTTACGCACCTGTTCGTATTTAATTTGAAAAGGAAAAACGTGCTCTCTTTAAATATTTCGTTGTTGGAGTCCTTTTCTGAAATTAAATAAAAACTGTACTTAATTCTGTATCATGGATCGGATGTCTCGTACCCACAGTTTAATGGAGGCATATGGACCGGAAATTGCGATCTAGTACTCTCGCAAGATGTCGTCGATCCAGTTAAAAGTTAAGTTGCTCGATCTGTTCGTGATCAACTGGGCTGCCTGCTCAAGAATCGAGATCCAAGAACCAGCACTCAGAGAGTGGCAGATTGATGAACGGTTAATGCAAGCCGTAACTGGAGCTTATTAAGGTTTTTTGACGGATATACACATATGGCTCGTTTCCTTTCGCTCTAGGCTGAAAGTGGAAATGCAGAATTAATCGGTGAAATGAAGTATTATTTATCGGAGAATTAAAAAAAAAAGTTAACTCAGACATTACAAATACCATAAATTATGATGACACAATTAATGCGATCTGTACAACGTTCACCGCCTTTGTGATTTTAAAACATTTGATTTGACTTTTTCATTGATTACCTTATTATTACTGAACGCCTTCGACTGATAAATAATCTTTTGATTAATTGAGTAAATTAAAGAAGTCTCGCCGAGACGAAGTTGTTTATATAGGAAACGTGTATGGAAGTCTACGAAATGCTATGTTCACCAATTCCACCGTAAGAACACCCACACATTTATCATATTTTTGAAAGTTATACATATGTTCTAAATCAACTTCTTTCATATATTGGAATGGACTGTGCTAGAGACATCTACAGTCCTTCCCATATTTTTAAATTATTAATGTATAAAAATATTGTTGATCTTTTAATTGTTTGGAAGTTAGAAACATAACATACTAATTATAATGTGAAGAAGGCAAATATGTAGTTTTGAAAATAAACGGCTCCATAAATATAACATACACTTATGAAAAAATAAAAAAAAAGGTATAACATATACTAATTTTTTTATCAAAAAAATGAAATTGATACGTTAAATTGATCTTTAATTACACTTGACATAATTAAATGACTTTTGTGTCACACTTTCTACTTATAAGGGACTAAACTCAAGTATAGAGAAGATTATCGTATAATTTTGTAAATAACGATATTAAAAAAACATTATACTGAATTAACTTTGTGGTTACAGGGTTAGATGTCTCCGGTTTTATGGTGCTGCAAGATAAATAATTATTTTTTAAAAAAGTCGTATACCACAGCACGGCTAACGCAAATAAATGTGTCCCCAATTAGATATATTCATACAATTATTAAATATGTACTCTAATTTACCGTTCCGACGATTATACTCTGAGTCTCCCCCATATAAAGCAGTTTGTGAACTGGTCAGTAGGGTGTCCCGTCCATGTATGAGAAAAAAAAATCGAGCTACACTATCGCAAGAGTATCAAATTTGCGTAATTTTACACAGATTACGAAAAGGATAAAAGGAAAAACCTAGAATTGCGTGTCATCGTGAGGGCTCTACCAAACTTTGAAATTTTGTATATTTTACGTTTTTACAGACTTAAACCGTATGCCCAAATAATACAAAAATCAAGTTTAAAAGGTATTTTATTATTGAAATTAATAAAATAATGTTCAAGAATACAAAATAAACAAAATAGAGCTTATAATCAATAAGAAAAACCTAGAATTTAAACATATTTTTCTGTACAAAATTTGGCATTTTTGCTCGAGATTGCAATCTGGTTCTAATAAAGTCATATCTAGAAGTAGCATCAGTTACACTTTGTGAGGCCTTTGCTACCAGTTTAACACATCTTTCCACAGATTGTGTGTGACAAGGAAAGTCCGACAATTTCCAAGCTGTTATTTTTTGCCATGATTTGAAGGTCCTCTAAGTATTGAATCACGCCACTCTTCCAACCGGTGTTAGTTGCAGTTCTTCTTCTTTTGAAAGTAGTAAGAATATTTATGCGATACGTATTTCGGGTACGCAACTCTATTTTAGATATTTAATAAAAAATCTAAAATCGCACTACGCAAGATCGAAGGTTTCCGAAAATTCTGAAGGTTTTAGAATGTTTCAGAAAGATCTGGAAGCCGGTCGAATGTACCAGAAGATACGAGAAATACCTAAATTAAATTATAAATTACCTCGCGGCCGAGCAGCTATTTTGTGTCCAGTGAGTTTTTTCATAATAAAAGTTTGATTGTTTACAGGATTTGGATCACATCGGGACGAACCTATGCCACTATTAAAATAATATTTTCATAAAATACCAGTTTCCCGCGCTGTGTATACATAAGCGTCTAACTATCCTTGTTTAACTTCTAATACCTCCAGTCTCCGCCTGGTGCAGTTAAAGCAGTTTGTTTATTTTTTATTCATCCTTCGGTTACAAAAAAAATTAAATCGGTACTCGAACGTTCGCCACAGCCGACGCTGGAAAGCAAAATAGAAACACGAGACGGCAAAATGTTATTTATTTATTCCGGCGCGGCTGGAATGCACTTTTATTCTTCCATCCAAAAATATGTTTCGAAACGAGATACCGTAAGAAAGGAACAAATGAACGAAACAATTGTAATAATAATGAATTATAGCCATGGAAAATTTACCACAGAGAGGGCGCGGTTGGGAATTTTTTTTTAAATGAATTTTCTGAAGTATAAGCGTGACTGACATTGACAAATTGAACCCTTGATTGACACCCTCTGTTATGTATCGTTACAGCTTTTTCAAAGAGGTTTACATTCGAAATTGCCATGTCGGGAAAACGTCTTGCAAATTTATATCTCTGAAGTAACTTTTTTTAATGAAGGAGGAAGGAAGAAAAGAGGTTTTTCAGTACTTTTTTCTCAATTTAAAAAACTGTTTAAGCTGTGAATTTTTCTTTGACAAATCATGCCCTTGCAAAAAAATATTATCTTACAAAAAACTAAAATATTAAGCGTCAATTATTTTCAAAATCCATTTTTCGATTTCTTTGGTGGAATTTGGGTTAACGCTCATTAGGTAAAGTTTTTATAAAATTGGTACTTAGTAATTTAGTAAAAATATAATATACTCATAATTTTAATTTATACTCAAATCGAGAGTTCTAAAAAATATTAACGTTTAACAAAAAAACTAAATTTAAAAAATCAAAAAACCCAACTGCGTAATAAGTGAATATTAAATGAAAACTGAGAAGAACAAAACAAATACAGTAGTCTAGAATTCTGTTAAATAATATTGAATAACTTTACCATTGAAATAGTTTCATGACCGATACACACATATAACAAATAGTAAATTCTAATGCGGAACATAGCGGCTGTCGGAGCATATTATTGGGAAGATTTAAGCCAGTCTAGATTTTTGTTCGATATTTCGTACTTACTTACGTAAATATACAAACATAAACGTACACAATTTTTATTTATTACATATTTCCCATTAGATTACATACGTTTTGTCTTTGCTTTACTTTCCACAAAATGAGCTTATCGGTCGTTCTTCTGGAAGGAGTATTACACTTATAGTGAATTAGATCTTATCTTAAATAGATTATCCCATCAAACACATCCTTTAAATGCTTCCATAAAACGGTTAACCTATCTACATCCTATTATTGTACACCCGAAAGCCATTCAAAACATAAAAATGATACAGCCCATCGTTGTCAAGATTCAGATTATTTTTTAATAGTTCGTATTTAATAACGTCTGATTCTTGAAGTCTACCTTGTGACAACAATGCATTGAACCATTTTACACTAAAGTAGACCTCTTTAAGTAGAATTAATAGGTGTAAGTTGTGCGTGTGAGACACATTTTTTCGTGGTATTGGTGTTTATACCCGTAACACCAACACGACAAAAAAACATATATATCGACTACCTTTCTTAAATAGAAAGACGTCTACGTGTAATGGTGCTGTTCCTTGATATTTCTTAAAAATGGTATGCAAATGAAAATTTTTAATATAAAAATGTTTTCAGGACCACCATGCAAATGTAAATGTAGCAAAAATACCTTTTGTAATATAAAACATATAATACCGTACGGGCATCTAGAGGTTGGTTAGTCTTAAGCGAGATTTCATTAATTAACGGTCGTAAAGTGGATTATTTCGTGAACAAGAGACGTAAACCACGTAATTTGTACCAGACACCCGCGTAAATAACTAGAATTTAAGAGCAAAGTACATAAAAAGAAACCGTAAATATAAATTTTTCGTGGTGTTTACATTTTATAGATACCCAGGTCAAAACACAAACGACACTAACCATTTTAAGTCCGCCTGTTTCTTATCTTAACCGACGGAAAAAAGTTTTCAAATTACTTATCAAAAAAGGCTTACGAGTACTACATGGTAAGTTAAATAAAAGTTTCAACATGTTTTGTTTTTGTAACTTTATTTGCATTCAAATACGGCGGCAGGAATTAAATTAGCATTTTCTCGAAGCAGCGAGCAATGTGGAAACATGATTCTTGTTAGACTAGCAATCATAGAATTTTCCTCGTATTTCCTCCTCTTTAGATGCATCTCCCTCCAGGCGCCGACTCAACTAAATTATAGCACGAAAGAGGATGTAGCTTGTTTGACGAAGCGCAATTGAAGTATGCAAAAGCGAACATTGAGATGATAACGTTAAAATCCGTTTCAGATTAAAAATACTTTATTTACTGAACTCATTTTAGAAATATGCTGACATTTGATTTATTAAAGGGGTTACACAACCGTAGGAGAATAAAATTTAGGTAGAAATTTGGATATTAATTAATTAATTGGGATATTAAACTATTATTTTGTTGGGAAATAATTTTTTAAAAAAGAAACTAGCTGTAACCCGTCACAAATGACGGTACTTTTACATGTTGGTTCCTAAGGAATAAGTATTTATTTTTTTATTTAAAAAAAGAAAAAAGGAAAGAGAAAAAAAAAGGTTTTTTTAAGAAAAGAGGATTTTTTTACTATAAAGAAGTTACGGACGGTACACGAAGTTACGGGGACAGATAGACAGACGGACAAACGAATGGACGGACGGATTTTTTCTGAATGACAACGAAATTATTATAATTGGGATCTTTAGATATAACGCTGTATCTTTTTTTTTCAAAACCTTTTTAATAAAATATAGTTTTATATGTACCTTATTTTATTATTTTAATGGGATAATATGTATGTACCTTAATAAAGGCAATAAAAAATAATTGATCACCTCCTTGTAAAAAATCACTAAATTTCTACCTAAATTTTACTCTCCCAGTGTGGTTTAACCACCTAAAGAAAAAATCCATATCAATACTAAGTATAAAATAAAGTCCACGGAGAATCCCTCTGTCTACCTGTATGACCGCGCTAATCTCGAGAAACACTGTCCTTCTGTAATGATCTGTGTTTCTCCAGGAAGATTTTAGTGTATTAAAAATTTCCCTAGCATATAAAGGAGCTAAGCATTAATGGCATTAGTGAATCAAGTCGTGGAAAAATTTTCTGGTAAAGTGCTCTTATGGAAATGCTGCCTAATCCGTTAGCCTTTAAATTTCATCTAAGATAAAATGGTTAACTTTCCAGCAATATTGACCAATTCTTTCTCATTATATTACTAAGCATTTGCCCACAGATCAAATTTGTCTGGTATACCAAATCATTATATTAAATATATTTGAAGATATGACGAGTATAAACTGTACCGGGTGAAGCCGGGCTGGGTCGCTAGTTCTGTATATTACGTATCTTGTTTTTGATTCTTACACGATCTTTTAACTCCTTTATTTGAATGATCACATAAACATTGCATTCAGTCCGCTTTTGATTTACGAATTTCTGAAACAAATGTTTTCAAATCTACCATAAATGTAAGACGGGAAAACAGTATCGTGGCGAGGTTAGGGATTTGTGAGAAAGAAAAATCTCTGAAAGAAAAACAATGGTCGCACACTTTTCTCAGCATCTTAAAAATAGCAGCAGAAAGCAATCCGCTAATGGAAGCCGTGTACCGAGTTTTCTTTTAAATTATTCACTCGCCACAACGTATACAAAATAAAGTATGTACCTACGAATACTGTGCGGAAAACATTTTACCCGTATAAATATATTTCAACCATGATAACGTAGAAAAATCAAAATGTATTTTTAACTCATTCTATGTGTGTTCCGTAGTATTAATTTTAGTTTATCTTATACAAAAGCATTAGCAATTTGTAGACAGAACATCTGAATAGAATGTAGAATAAATATATTTTAATAAAAATACGGTCATCCACCATAATTATCGTCATCTTCACTGCTTTGTCCTTGTAGGATCAGGGGCCTAAAGTCTCGACAAGGTGCTTCCATATTCCCCTGTCTTGCGCTGCTTCCGCATCAGTCAACCATTCCAACCCCAGTATGTTTTCATACACATTTTTTGTTTTTTCTCCCGGCTTAATCTGGGACGACCCACCGGTCGTCTTCCTTTCGGGGTTTCTACTTGGTATTCGTTCCTCTGGCATTCTTAGCACATGTCCAAGCCACCTCATTTGCGATTCTTCTAATGTAGGTGTGAGTGTGTGTGCCTTATGTCGGCATTTCTCATACTGTCCATCAGTATGACTCTCGCTATAATAAAATAGAAATTCTCCTAGAATATTCTCATTGTAGGGTATGAATTGTGTTTTGACAATGGAATATGAATTAAATATCCACACACATATTTTTTTAAACATGTTACTCGTATAACGTAAAGCGTATACCAGTAACGTCTGTAAAATCATTTTTTTCTTATATTGGCTGAAGGCTACAAGGGTCTGTTTGTGCCGAGTTTGCCGCCTCTTGTGATGTGTACTCCCCAGCTGTATTTCCATATTTTAAGGGATCTTCCAGGAATCCTTCTTCCCTCTAGTTTCCCGTGTAGAGCAAGGTATGGTAGTCTTCGGGAGTCCATTCTCTCCACACGGTATCTCCAATACCTTCTCTTTGTCTCCCCCATCTGACAACATCTAGGATATCACACATTTTTCCGATCGTGGTGTTTCTCATTATGTCGCGTAGGGTCTTGCCTGTTTTTTTTCTGAGGGTTTTCATCTCTGTGGTTCTAAGAAGAGATTTAGTGCGAACTGTGTCAGCTCTTGTTATCGGTCTGACACAGGTTTTGTAGATTCGAACTTTACTCTTCAGTTACAACCAAATAATTCGTCACCTGGCTATTCACCTCTTTAAGAACATAACTCGAGCTTTGCAGAACACGGAATTTTCACATGATTACAATAGTATTTTGGTGATTTAATAAATCTTTCCTAACCCTATTCTATCCTCCGCATATCGCACGAGGTACATAAATCCCTTCAGAGTAAGGTATTCTTGTAACAAATGTGCTTTTTTTTCAGATAATTTTAATGATTTATACTTATTTGAAAGCAAAATAAAAACGGCTATATTACGGTGTCGCGGTGTGCCTCTGGAGTACACATATGTAAAAAAATATATATTCCCTGGAGTAAATCAAACCTATATTTCATTTTTTACGAATAAGGAAATGGAAATTTCAGCAACTTCTGACAGATTAATATTCACGAAGAAATCTTGTCTACAGATTTGCTTTACAGAGTTAGCGAAAGGATGCTATTTGTATCAACAATATAAGGCGGAATTTAAAAGATTTTCTTTCTTCTAAGCATTCGGTAAAAGATTATATATTTTTTGAAAATGTGTCGCTCAAGAGTAAAAAAAATAAAACTAATTACTTACTGTAATTAAATTAACAACATATTGACACATAAGGAAAAAATAAACCGTGTCAAATCAAATGACAGGTGTGAATTTTACAGCGAAATGTGAAATTTTGCTAGAACCTACATAAAATTATCACACGACTAAAACTCGATAAACACGAGAATTAAATAACGTCGTATGTATATAACAAATGGAAATTTAACGGATCTAGGAAGAATGGTATTATAGGTAATATAATAAGGACCTATGCAATTAATAAGTTTATTCTACTTGTCACAAATCATGAAATCTCAAAAAAAAAACTCGAAAAAGAAGACATGATATAAAATGTATAAAGCGATGCTAAGCGCCTTGTCGGATCTTTCTGTTCCTGATATGACCGTCCGAGGATACAGGAACCAAGATGATGACGATCTTGGTTCCTGTATCCTCGTATCCTGTATCCAGACAAGATCTACATACGTCGCTAGCTCCGTTCCCAACCTTACACCATGCAGCAGCAACTAGAACCTAGTATCTCAAACCTTTTTAATATTGCTGAATCAATAACACCAAATAAATTATGTGTACGTTAAAAAGACAATCAAAATCAAAAATATTTTAAATATTTATCGCGGATAAATTGCAATAATTCTTCCCCAATAATAATTTCGAACGTCTGTCCGTAACTTCCTATCCAATAGCTGAACTCATCCCGTTTTCAAAACTAATATGATTTCAAAAGTGTTCCGTCCGTAACTTCCTAGAAACATTTTTTTTAATAGCTGATCTCATTCCGTTTTCAAAATCAGTATGATTTTAAAAATCATTCAATTAAAAATCAATCATTAATATCTCAGTTTAATGAAAATTAAAATAACAAGTATTACTATATTTGTCATTGGTATTAATAATTAAGTATTAATAAATATATAATTCTTTGTGTAACAATGTCCTTCACTAACGCCACCACGTGGCACAAATAACGAGGTAGGTATATAACATGAAGCAAAAATAATTCTCTACGTAGCAATGTCCGTCACTAAAATTGGCTACCAGATGACTCGAATAATAATGAGGTATAATATAATAACGAGATACAAGAAGCAAAAAAAAAACATAATTCTCTATTTAATAATGTCCATCACCAACGTTGTCAAGACGCTACGCTACTCTAGATAGCGCTGTTCTCACAGCCTTAACTGGCAGCCGAAATGTATAATAAAAGTACGTCATATTTGACGGGTTATAGCTAGAATATGTCGATACGGCGATGAATATAATATATATCTTTTTGTGCGACATTTGCAAGGATCCTATCCAATGACAAATGAAGCTGTTGCCTTCGTTTGAGGATTGAACGATTCATCCCTCGCACTGCTACAGTTTTATTTGGGCGGGGCTTTTTTTTACAATTTTTTTCTCGGTTGTGATCACACGAGACGTTCGGCAGACAATGCGTTTACTCGCATAGCAAGACCTCGCTCGTTTATCAAGTAAAATCTGTTAATTTTTTGCTCATTTGTTTTTTTTTTTTTTCTTATTATTAATATTTATACAGAGTGCAACAGAGCTAGTCTACAATATTTTACAGGTAGATTCCTGCTTTAATTATGATTCGAAAATATTGAATTAACCATGACAATAGTTATGGAGATATGCGACGTAGAAGTTAGCATTTTTTTTCAATATATCTGACTTATTTTTTGTAAAACGTTGAAATATCATTACATTTAACTTATTTTGAATATGAAAAATTCATTCGTTTCAATAAAAGTTTAATAAAAAAATTTAAAATATCCAATTTGAATAGGATGTTTTTTTTCACTTGATTAGACTTGAATTAAGGGGGAATGAATTTTTCATATTCGATATAAGTTACAGTAAAAGTTATAGCCCAACGTTTTACAAAAAATACGTCAGAACTATTGAAAAAAAAATGCAAACCTCTATGTCGCATATCTCCATAATAATTGATATTAGGTCATGGTTGCTTGAACATTTTCGACTAATAAATAAAGTAGGAATCTAAAGTAAAGTTGTGGATTAGCTCTGTTATAACCTGTATATTTTGTGGGGGGAGGTTATAATTAAATTGTAATGAAAAGGAAGAAACCACTTTGTGTTTTGTTTTTCGAGTGGCCGCTGGGTAGATTGGTGGCACGGAAATATTGTCCGCTCTCCGGCGTGCGTCACTCCCGTATGATAAATTAATATAGGCAATTGAAATAAATTGCCGTCTTAATTCGATCAATATCTTGGGCCACACAATATGGGGGGGGGGGGGAGGGTATTCGCTCAGATATTCAGAGAACGCTATAATATTTGGAATAAGTTCAGAATCCTTGACATGGACCTAAGAGTAATTCATATTTTGTCTTTATAGCGTTTAATTGTTATTTTAACTACCTACATACCCGCTAAATTTTATGTTTAGGTGTCATTATGTACAATATTTAGATGAAATTATGTCCGGTATGAAAATATTAGATTATAAGTTACTTGACATAATCTTTATTTTTATTTTTGGTTATTTCAAGTATTAAGTGTGTTTAATCACGCCTGAGTGTGAGTGAAACAGAGCGCGACCGGACCGGTACATAGCGCACCAGTACATTTGGTAATTCTGGGATGCGCGGGCCGCTATTCTCTTTTAATTTTTTTTTAATACATAGAAAATCGAATTTCAATCCCGAAATCCCGGGATTGAAAACATCAATCCCGGGATTTCGGGACCAGAAAAAATGTCTGGGATGGCAGGTACACACAAAAACAAGTAGTTAAAAATATTATTTCCATATTTGGTAATGTTTAGTTTGTAATTTACCCTGAAGATGGAAAGATGGTTCCGAATCCTGTTGGTGCTACCAATAATGTAGTTGTTTAAATCAAGTGAACTTGTGTTTAATTTAATTTGCAATATATGACCATAAAGTAATAGCCAATTACAGTAGTAAATTAAATTAATCCTTAATGTACATACAATACTTACGTAACGACATATACATTTAATAAATTTAACACTAAATCAGAATATGAAAGATGTAAGGCTGAGGATATTGTACGATGGAGAAGACAGCGCAGGAGGGACTGGTTTGGTCATGTCCAAAGAATGGACAGCACCAGACTCCCTTATATCGCACTGCACAGCCATACGGAGCCCTCCCTCGCGGAAGACCTCACAAAAGATGAAGGACAGCTGGGAACCCACCTTAGAGTATAAGCTGTCCTTTGGTGAACACACCAAACAGCTCATTAAAAGGAAGAAGAAGAACACTAAATCATAATTCATATGCAAAGTATCTAAAAAACAATCAAAGTGCTAATTGGAACATTTCAAAATTTACCTTTACAGTAAGTCCTCTTTTCCCATTTTTTTTTACTTATGTTGTGAGAGCGTGTGAGTAGGTGAGGGTAAGGAAACATTATTAATAACGACTCCCGAGGTGTGTCATAAAATATGAAATTACTCACACTGATAAAAAGTAACCGCTTTCTCAAATCGATAACGCGGAATAATAATGAAATAAGTCAAAAACATTTTGTCCATTTTAGCCTTTACGCTTCCAACCAGCCTGCAGTTCACACACGTGTCGTGTGCTTTTATACGAATTACGAATAAAAACAAACATAGGTACTTAATTAATGCAATAAATTCATTCATTTTTGAAAAATATAAGTGTCTTTTAATACGCAATGAATGTTATTTGAATATAAAGCACTGAAGCAATTTTAATGTGGATCCAAAGAATACTCAAAATAAACTGGATGGACAGAGTTACGAATGAAGATGTTATGGTTTGGATGAATAAAGAAAAGAAGTAATTAAAACAATACAAATTCGAAAACTTCAATATCTCGGACGTGTGATGGGACATCCAGAGAAGAACGAGATCTTGAGACTCATAATGAGGAGCAACATTGCCGGAAGTCGGAGTCCTAGAAGAAAGAGTGAGAGTGAGAAACATAATGAAACTATTCCGGGCGGCAGTTAATAAAGTAATGTTAGCCAATATAATAGCAAACTTCTGTTGAACAGATAGGAGGAAGAATAGAAATCTTCGTACAAAAAATATAAAGATCTTTTAAACCTAATGTTTAGTCCACTAATAATGATGCTAATTTCAAAAACAGTCCATGAAAAAGTTTATCCTCAACAATAGAACACTTGAAAGAAAAAACTTGATTAAAAACGTCGAATGAAATTCAAGAGAATGGAAACTAATTTTCTTTAACAATATACACACTTATTGTGCTAAAATTATTGATTAGACTATTAAAGAGATGAAATTATAGTTCTTTTATGTAATTCACAAAGCGTAACATGTAATTATTATTTACTTTTCATTTTGGTGATGACTCCAAAATGAAATATTTGTCAAAAAATAAAGTTCTCTTGCGCGCAATAGTCGAAGCACTCACATAATGATTAGACTAAGCCTTGAAACCCACGAACTTTAATTTAATTTAATTTTATATTTAGTTTAACTAATTTTAAATAAAGAATTAATTTTACTTTCTAGTTTCCATTTTTTTAAATATAAAAAAGTGATATGTTACTCATCTAATTGCGACAAATTGTAACTTAAATATCAAGTTAGGACTTTCGATCAGGACATCGGCGTTTATTGATAGAATGTTCATATATTAAAAATATATACCAATTTTTAAAACGCGCAAAAATCATTCGTTAAATTATTTAAATACGACTTGATCCTGTATAATTATGGGCACTCGACGATTTTGTAACTATTAAAAAAAACCTACGGAGTTCGTGGTCGGGGTGACCCCGTTAGCGGAATGCCCGACCGTCTAAGCGCAACAGTCGGATGATTGATGAATAATATTGTATTTAGTGAAGCCTAAAAACATCGGAACCTGCTGGGATTAAACGCCGCGGACCGGCTCCGTGGTTAATTAACCAGAGAACAAAATGAAACGCATTCCGAAACACTCGATACTGTACCACGTGTTACCGACCGTTAGCTGGGTAATATAGGCAGCCCACCATTCTTGACAAGTCATTATATTAATGTATATTATAGATATCACAGAGACGAAACTGTATTTATTATGGGAAAGTAGGTATAGAAGTCATTTGGGTGTACATAGGACTTATGACCTATCTTTATGGTTGGCTTAAGTGATCACTTTACACAATGTAACATTCGCCATTTCCACCCATGATAGAATATACCATGCTTATTCATTTTTTGGAAGTTGTATGTTCAAATTGTGTGGAAAGCTTTCACATATGAGTTGTAAGCGCCTTTCCATGCGGCCTGTACAAAGCCATTTTCATTCCCCTAAATCCCCACAGATGTCGCTAATGAGAAAATCTACAATTAATTTTACGGAATTTTTCTATACCTACTTTCCCATAATAAATACAGTTTCGACTCTGTGATATCTATAATATACATTAATTGATTGATAATGTCTCTGTGACATAAATCCAGCACTGTTCTGAAAGATTTGAACAAACTCAAAATATTCTGAAGTCATTATATGTTGGGTAACAACTAGCTACATTAATGTCATTTGATTTAGGAAGATGGGAAGGGACAGATGTTTCATGAATTTAAATTTAAGAAAAAGGGTAAAATAAATAAGGGCTTCTCCTTTCTGATTAGAGTTTTTGAAAGGTTCGGAAAAAAACCGCCACTATCCAATCAACAAAAATCTGTCCATCCAGCTTATTTTGAGTATTTTTCAGTAGATCCATATCTCGAATGCCTCAAGTCGCCTTATAAATTCTTTGGTAAGTGTCCATGCTTCCATTCCATGAAATAATATCTATCACACGTAGTATCTGATCATTCGCACTCGTAATAATAAGGTTGAGATTGAGATCATGACGGCAGAACATATTTTTCATGCGGATAAAAGTTGCTTGCGCACGAGCTTGCTCATTGCGGCATTTGATTTCACAGCAGCATCCCATCTTTTATTTACCTACATTGCAAGTTTAAAGTGCAAAATAGAAAAGTTTTTCTAATGACAAAGCTAATGCATCCAATCTGTGTTATGGTGTTATCTTTAATAAGTTGAAAAAATATGCTTACATAATTAGCTCCACAGATGTCATCCTTGAAAAATAAATTGAAGCTTTAAATAAAACAAATAAGTGATCAATGAACTAGATGGTAGTTTTTATATGTATTATTTAGAAAGAAACTGAAGTAAGTTTCGGAATAATAAATAAAGATAAATAATAGAAGTCCTCACAGAGACGAAGATATGAATATGAGAAAAGTGTGGAAGTCTTTTTGTATGACGGCCCAGGGCTTACAACCTATATGAGATGGCTTAACTGATCACTCTACACAATGCAAAATTCATCAATACCATCGCAAGAATAGACTACAGATGTCTCTAGCATAGTCCATTCAAATAAACAAAAGATTCTCAGATTTAGAACTTAGAACATTAAAAAATTTGATAATCTATGGATGTTGGTGAACATTGCATTGTGTAGTGATCACCAGCTCACACTGGTTGTAAGCCTTGGGCCATCGTGTAAAAAGACTTACATACACGTATCTCATATTCATAGCATTTTATAATTTATCTTAATTAATTAACCATCCCTCTGGGGACAAAATTTTGTAACTGTGTTCTCAGAAAATACCTACATATAAAAATATTCGGAATAATAATTATAATTTTCGTACGTCTGTATTATATCTAATAAGAGTAATAAAATATTAAACATTTCAAAAAATTAAAATCATATCTTGGAGAGCTAAAATTAATGGACGTAAAACGTTAACATGATTCGTATTACAATATTTCAAAAAAATAAGGGGAAGAATTGTTTTTATAGGTAGATACTCGATTAAAAATTTCTTTGGTGTATTCAGTAAAAGCCACCGCCACAATCATTTTTCAAACTTCACGTTAAAGATGATAAAACGAGGGTGGCGCAGACCCCTAACTGATATAAAAATAAAATCATTTGATAAAGCCCTTGGCAGATAAAATGAATTGCTCAGCGTTCTTGGAAAGTAATTAAATTTTTCAGATTTTTTGCTCTAATAGTTTTCGCAATTAAAATTCCCGAAAATTTTGGGCGGAAAAATATTTAATTTCGTTTATTTTAAAAACTGAAGCCATTACGCAGTAAAATTTGTGGTAAAGAATTGTAAAGAATGTACAAAACTTCTTCTAAAAGAGCAAAACGATTTTGTGGTGACATTATTATGCCAATGAAAATATCTTTTAAATTTGTTTTCATATTAGTATTTAAATATTATTAATCTCCCGTATATAATTATTTTTATATTTTATTGTCTCAATACTTCGATTTTTAATTTGTTAGTATACATTGTATCCTGACGAAAGGACCGTTGGCCCTTAAACATTTTGATATTTTCAATATACGAGTATAAGTGGTGAAAACAAGTTACATTTTTATTAATTATATTAATGTACAAAACCGCTAATAATTTAAAAGGGTAGATTTCATTGACAAAATATAAAAATTATGTCTGAGAAGGTTTATCTTTGGAATTTTTGATATCCAAAATTATTTAAAAGTATGGGCGTAATTATTTTATTTCATTTATTGAAATTAACGGACATAGTCCAATAAAATATAATACACAACAAAAAATACGTCAGAATAAAAGTTATAGCAATTTAAAACAAAAGCAAGGACAAATGAAAAGCACTAACAAGATGGAGACAAGATCTGGACTATCTAATGACGAAGGCTTGACTTGAATTGTAAAAATACGTAAATGGATCGTACAAAGTACATAGATTACAACATACTAATTAACATATATAAGTCATCTATTAATTATCGATTTTTACGATACGGAAATTTCACATCTTTTATGAAAAATATTAATTTGTATCATATTTTTCACCTATAAAAGGCACGGAACTGACTCGATCTTTGACTGCGTCGGAGCAAAAACTTGATGAGTCGGTTACATACTCGGCACGGCAATCTGTGTGCCTTCAGAAAGTGGATCGTGCTTGGAAAAATGTAGCATTTCATTTTCTGACGTGTTTCTAACTTTTCCTTCGCAAAAAAGTGACAACAGTAACTTTTCATTTTCTTAATTGTCTTGATATGGTTTTCATTTCTCCATTATCAATTATAATATCACTTTCACGTAACTGCGTTTCTAAACTTATAATCATAAAAAATGTAACATTTTTTCAAATCTTGATGAGTTTTTCTCGACTTTTGTTGTAAGAGCCAATAGTGATGACTTAATTTATTTTTATTTTTTCAATTACAATAAATGACATTTCAATTTCTTAAATGTTTTACTATTTATATGGGGAGGAGGCATGGACCAAGAATTAATCTGTAAATTGGAAGCCTTTGGTATATAGCTCTACAAAGACATACTAAAAGTTTCCTAAATGGATAAAATCCTTCGGCGTATGGAAAAAGTCCGAAACCATCAAGATAAGATGTATCTCAGACGTATGGAGAAAGGACCAAAGTACAATCTATACCAACTCATCATCCAGGGGGAAATAAGTGAAAAAAAAGTAGGGAGACGTTGCATCTCGTGGCTGGGTGGCTGGACTTGAGGGACTGGTACCAGCGTAACCCGTGCGGCGGTGAATAGTCATGATTGCCAATACGATTGCCAACCTCCGATAGGAGATGGCACTGCAAGAAGAAGGTATGCTTTACTAAGTGTTTAAGATGTTTTACTCCATGCCGGCCCTTTTACAATTAATATATATTTTATATGTTCGTATTAGCTTTTTTATATCCTATCTTCACATTATACATTAATACCCTTGTATTTGTAGAAATATGTATTAGGGTTATTTACTGATTTACAGCTGTTGTCGATCTGTTTTATGAAAATATAATAATGTCGTATATACACACACACATATATATATATATATATATATATATATGTTTAAATAGAAGTTTTCGCGAAGAGGTATATGCATTATGAAAAGGTTATTTTTCGGGAACTTCGCGGATTTGTAAAAATATCTTATTTTTGCGCTATATTTCGGTTACACTGGGATAACCATTCTCAAGCTGGTCTCTCTGACAGTTCAGAGATAAATATTCGATTTCTCTGACAGAGAAATCGAATATTTATCTCTTTTACTTTTATCTCGTGGCCAGCAGAGTACCGGGTCACAAAGGACCCCTTGTTCTTTCATCATTGTGTGAGGTGAGGGATTAATTTACCTCACTTGCGGGGGCATATATATATATATGAAGGATTATTTTCTAGGATAACCCGCGTAATTCTTCATCTTTTACAACCAGCGAAATCTAATCTCCATTATTGCATTCGTAATATATAAAATATAGCTATATATATTAGTATATATATATATATATATATATATCTATATATAGTATATATTATATATTATAATATCCACGATGTGTTTTAAAAAAAAGTAATCCGAGACCCGTAAAAAGAGTGTAAAATAAAATGCAATAAGACGTTAAATGCGAGATGTGACTCATGAAAACGTTAACGTAACGTATAAGCGTGGATGGTGAAGCTGAGTTTTCATGAATAATACATCTTTTGTGAACTTGATACTTAACTGTTTACAATGAAATATTACTCTCGCAATAACGAGATCCTGGATTCAGACACGCGAGGATCGTTTATCCTCGGGGGCGGCTTCGTGTGCGATGCCTGCTGGAAATTTGCGAGATCATTACACATTAGCCGAGGTACCTACTAGCGAGACTGTGCACAGTTACACAGGTGCCGCTAGTCTCGCAGACGGGGCTACGTAGTGCGCACTGAACTCTAACAATTTACTTGAAAATTACTTTAATGATCAAATTATGATCAAAATTGGAGACTAACTTGGTAATTTGCTAATAATTTATTTATGCAGGGTGTCTCCTAGATGGTACCAAAAACTTTACAGGTTCAAGCAAACATGACCTGATATCAGTAGTTATGGAGATATTTAATATCAAAGTTTGCATTTTTTTACAATATATCTGACTTATTTTTTAGAATAAATTTAACTATCAGTACAGTAACTTATATTATGAAAAATTAATTCGCTTTATGATGATATTATATAATATGATAAATTTAATATGATATGAAAAAACTTTAATATGATAAAAACCTAGCAAAACTTGAATATAAGAAAGAGTTAAGGTTGTTATTACAGTCGTTAGACGTATTTAACTGTAACTAGTTGCGGATATTTTATACGAACCGTACGTTTTTCTGAGAGACGATTCTCGACGTTTCGTTGAATTCTTATTCAACGTCATCAGGAGGACGACCTTTACCCGGGGAGATAAAGGGCGGACTACATCCGCAACCAGTTACAGTTAAACTTGAATATAGATTATTTTACAAGGTTTTTATCATTTTATTTGAGTTCTAAATCAGTTTCTTATATTTATCGAATGGACTTTGCAGGAAAAATCTTTTAAATATAATAAACGCTTAAATTTAAACTTAAAGCAAATGTCGCCAGTCTGTAGTTTTAAGGTAGCATGTGCAATCTCTTTTGAGCCAATCTGTCGATGGCAGGTGTTTGTCGCACCCGGATCAAATTCCATACAGGTAAGTGTCAGCTAAGTTGTGGATTAGCAGACATTCTTCACATTAAGCACACATGATTATGTTCAATAGAGAAATAAAATAAAAATTTCCTTACACAACTGAGATCAGATTAATTTCGTATGTATGCAAAAATGTGGTTAATACTTTTTCTGTAGGTCTGATTTTATCAGACTTACAATTTTTTTTAAATTTTGATCGATTTTGCATATAAAGCTGGCTAGCGAATTTTTCTTAGATATATGCACATACATAAGAAATACATTTATTTATGCCCCTGGGAGTTCTCCCTGCTATAGTATTACATATAAAAACTTTGTATTTGTCGATTAGCGTTAGTTTGAATATTATTTACAATTTATCTTATCATTAAGTCATTATTTATTATTAATTTATCGTTAAAAGTTTATTGTATAATTATATCACATTCAAAATATTCACAAAATATTCATACTTTGTACTCTAATGTCACTCTAGGACCATATATTGGGCGTGTTAGTTAAAAAATTAAAAAATAAATATAAAATGAAATAATATAGTGTGCAGTTCTCTCATATCAGACGTCCGAAGAAAGCTTTTGGTCAGCCATAGTTTGTATACCATATATGTCATAATGAGCCTAACACGGGTTTTGTAAATTTGGGCCTTGCTATCTGTGAACATGCGTTTGTTCCTCCATATTGTGTCCTTTAAGCAGCCGGATATCGCTACCGCCTTATTAGTTTGCTCCCGTCTCCATTGTAGAGGTCACCGTGACCGGATATCTCAACACCCAGTTATTTCAATTGCATCTCCTAAGATGTTTTGAAATGTGTAAACAACGAAAAGAGTAAATAATGTTTTCCTTGCCCTCATTTCATACGGTTCTATTTTTGACGGTGTTGACAAAAACGGAAATAATTTGTTATTGTATCGATGTGTTATTTTCTGGTAGCCAGTCTGGTAGCCTTGAAAGGGGGGTTTTCCACTGCGCCAGCCTCCCGAAGAGCTTAGCAACGAGAAAGCCTCCACAAGAGAGACTTGTGCGCGCAGAACTAGAATATCCATTACCGTGCGAGGGCTGGGAAATGGGAAAACGGATAGTTAAAAAGTGGTGCATAATATTATTTACTTACGTGAAGGCTTAAATTGACTGACTAGTATTTCACCGCCCAAAGAGAAGTTGATCAGGCGGAATATAATCTGTCACCAGAATCTTCATCGCACAGAAAAAACGTAAAAAAATAGGTGACATTAAATATTTCAAACGCTTCTTTTTTAAGTTTTTAGAAATCCGATAAAATTTTCCGTTGTTTGGGAAGATATTACAGAGATGGGTTTTTATTATTAGCTATAACCTGTCAAAAATGACGGACTTTTTGTGTTTGATTTATATTGTTTATTATAATATATGTACGAAATACTTTTTTTTTCAATAATTAACTCAAATATTCTAATAATCTACTCAATTTGAAATTCGTTTTTTTACAAAATGTCAATCAAAATTTAACGCAAAATCGTGATATGTTTCTGTTAGAGTGTAAACAGCCATCTGATGAATTAATGACGGACATTATTACATAGAGGATTATGATTTTTCCTTGCTTTTTATACCTCATATCATTTGCGACATCTGGTAGCGTTAGTGACGGACATTTTGGACATGACGGACTAAAAGACAAACAAGATCCGTCCTGTTTCAGAACATTACATGATTTTATGACGACTATACATTATTCAATTGGACTTGATTTGGTAATTATTTCGATTAAAATTAATAATCATGTCACTCACAAGCAAGAGCCGCAGAACCAGCTAAAGAATATGTCGTTTGAAAATTTGTTTTAAACTTTTAAAAATGTGCTTAATATTTGTATACTGCATGGGTGATGTTAAAAAATCGATTAGGAATGTATGCAAAGAAAGCGTATAAAATCATGTCTTCAATTTTATTTTATTTTCCCTGTTTTAAATAAAGCACCCACAAAATCAAAAAAAGGGTACTTATTTTATACGGGTCGAATTGAATATAATAAAAATGCATTTAAGTGCAAAGGTCAAACTCGTAAATAAGACAGAAAAAGATTCATTGTGTTGTACAACTAATTAACACGAGACTCGTTAAGTATCTGAATGGAGTCGATAACAATTTTGATAATTGGACCGCCGAAACAGCTGTCTTTGATCTGGCGGAGATTTATTGACCAATTAGAATAAAACTTGTGAACTGGGTCCAGACTGTGTGTGTTGAAAAATTGGGATGTTAAGTATTAATTGAGAAGATACACCGTGGTATATTAATTAACATGGGAAAAGATTGGGCCTGTTTACGTTAGGAGTGAAAACTTGCTTCACTTAAGAGTGTTCTAATTTAAACACAGAATATGTGTCAAGAAACTGCTTAAGAAGAGTGTGCTTCGTTTTATGGGATTTTCGCATGTGGGAGAGATAGGTACATAAAACGTTGTTGTGTGTATTTAACCGTTTTAGTGCCATAAATATTTTGTCAAAATATGCTAAAAATGCCAGTAAAAAGTGCATTTTCATAGATAATTTATATAAACACCAAAATACTTACCACATCTGTTACAAAACACTAATTTTCATAATTTTTTCAACATTCTCTTCAGAAGATTTCAAACTATGATAATAAAAACACAGAAATTGAATACTACATATTTATTGACAAGAAAATTACAGAAAAAATATATATATACATCACTCCCGCTATCGCAGTTTTCGAATTGTTCTATCATTTCAACATCCATATCGGAACTTTCCCTCGTGTTCGACATTTTGAAATCAAATTTAGGATTATAGAAATAAATAATAATAACAGTGTTTTTAGAAAAAAGTGTGATTGAAAAAAGTTAGAATGCACTGACGCGCGCCAAAAGTGAGCTGTCGAAACGAGCGCTATCGCGACGCTGGCATTTTTCGCACACCGACCTATGAGCGCCATGGCGCTTGTCGGCACTATAAGGGTTAATATTTTTGTAGGCATCAAAGAGGAGAAAATATTTTCATAAAACAAAAGAACCTCATTAGAACAAGAGATAAAATTCAGACGATGTTTGAAGAGGCGAGCCAGAAAAACATATATGCAAGGGTGGTATGATACACGTATCTGAGGCAAGCAGCATTTATTTACTTTTTTGTGAACGAGACTCGTAAGATTTTTGTTGTTTCTGCACTTTCAAGGACTTATGAAAGACTGTTCGACTCAGGGTTGGGGGAACAACTTTCGGGATTAAAAAAGGATTACAAGGGCGGTGTAAATGTAAGAAAATACGATAAGAAGAAAATGGTGCGAAAGACCTGCGAGGAAAGGCAATGTAAATAAGGATCTGGTTAAATTTTATCGGATGTCAAAATACGAGTAATTAAGTAGCTAATAGATTTAATAAAATGTTGGTTGTATGAAAAATTAAAAATATATAATTAAAGCAATAAACTTTGTTTCAACCACTAATTTCAAATTTTTTATTATTATTTAATTTTTATGGTTTGAACAAAATTTTAATATTGCGAAAGGTTACTTTAAATAAAAAAAAATCAGTATCGGGCAAAATTCCGTCAATTTCTGGGGTTGGATGTGTCATTATTTATGATATGATAGATGATAATATTACTAACTAAGGCTCTTTTTCTCATGTTTAAATTTTTTTATTCTTTCTTGTTGTATTATTCTTAACATGCCTAAGTTTATTTCATAACATATTTATCATTATTAAAATATTTCTAAAAGTGGAAACCTATTACTGGCCATCTATATTATATTAATGTTTTCTATGCTTAATTGATATAAATTAACTTTGTTTAAACCACTTATTTATTGAAAAAAATCAACATGTTTCAATACAAATTATACAGAATCACAATTTGATAAATTAGAAATTTTGGAAATAAGAAAGAGTGTAAATAGTAAATTGAATATTATAAATAATCAGGCCCTTTTTGCAAATAGTTATCTTTTAAATTTATTTTCATGTTAATTAGGTACTTTATATTATCATTTTCCATACATAACTTTTTAATATTTTGATCTACACTTCGATTTTTAAATATTATTTTTGTTTTCCTGACGAAGAAGCCATTGGCTTCGAAACATGTTGATTTTTTTCAATAAATAAGTGGTTTAAACAAAGTTAATTTATATCAATTATAATTATGTTACCACAAAATAAATTTGCTACATTTGAAGAAGAAGTAAATTAATACTCGCTATGTATGCCCAAGTAAAAAAAATAATCAATTTAATCACAGAATTTGTATCCTGCCAGTAAAACAAGATAATGTATTCCTTATCACGCACACAAACACGATTATAAAGATACCAAAAATATGCAATAAAAATAAAATAACCTATTCATGTTGTTTACTAGATGGCGCATCAAAGTATCAAAAGATCGGTGTTGTGAAATGCGTTAGTTATGGGACCCGGCGGGCGAGCGGGGTATCCATGCATAGTTAATTCGGCGCGGGAGACCGGGGAGGCTGGGGAGGAAGTGGGTCACGGGAAAAATACGGATGCCGCTCTCCCACGTGCCGGGTGCACACGCGCGGGATCAATCGGATTACATTACCGCCACAACGGCGTGTGCACGGACCTCTGGGACGCGCCAATTCTGCGCTGCGCTGAACCTTTTATAAGGCCGTTTCAATAACGGGGTGGCTAGCCCCTGTCTGGATAAATTATCGCGTCACTCAATAGTGTTACTAAATAACGCAATGTCACGGATCGTGGCCACGAGAGACACATGAGAACATTGGAAATTAATTAGCGATTTATAAGTTAGTGATTAATTAATTACCAAATGGACAAAGTCACTTAACGCGAATTGAATTAATGCACTATCTTGAATTCACACTATTTCTTGTTTACCTATGTTTATTTAAATGAAATAAATATGATAATAAAAAAATGAAAAAGAAAACTAATTATTTATAGTGTTTTAATGATTGTTCATTTCTCTTGAATATGTTTTATTTCTATTATTTTTTTATTTTAAAAGTGTGTTTAATGTTTATGTAAAAAAATTTGTAACTTTATACGTACTGTAAAAGCCCACTAGGGCTCTTGATGAACTCTTTATTATCGTTGGGTAGCACTTTATTTATCGCTTGCTAGAACATTCCATCCGATTCTCGCACGTAATAGTCTCATTTATTTAAATCGCCAGTAAGGTACTCCGCTAGATTATTTCGCTTAATATATGTCGCTCCGGATATCTCACGACTGGCCAACACGGCAGTCGTTCCGCGGCTCATTTCGCACCGATAGAAATGTCAAAACAAACTGATTGAGCAGCGAGGTGCTTCTTGTTTTATACTGTGCACTAAACCTGTGTTTTTTTTAAATTCTTTAGAACAATCTTTTATTTTCTAGTGTTTACGATAAGGTTCCAGATGTTTGTAGACGTTTCCCGAATGTTATAGATAATACCAGAGTGTGGTAGTGTGTCCTAGAAGACCCGAGAGACTTCGATCTTATTGTTGTCATCGACATACTACGAGGGATTCTTTACGTAATCTCTTTTACTATCTCGTAACAGTATTACACTTTTTTAAATACATTATGCGAGGGTGCTATCACGGTACTGACAATCTTTGATAGTGAATTTAAGATAAAAAATAGTTATTAATTGATCAGATTTAAAATATTGTCACGGGATCGTGGCTGTGGAAGGCAAATGAAACACTCGAAATGAATTGAAGTTGAATTAACTTAAATCACTGGACGCGAATTTACCTTTTGATCTATTCTTTAACTTCACCAATTTCGTAATTCGCATTAATTACCCGTCTATGAAACACTTTATACTCGCACGACTGTGGTCGCACTTATTTACGAGCACCCGTTTGGAATTTCGCTTTTACCTGTGGCTCTCACTAAACGTCAGCACAGACTGACCGAACGAGCGCGCTTCTACGGATTTTTATAAGAGGTCGCGTTCTAGAAATTTCTCGTGTATTGATTGTGGTCATTTCTCGAACGTTCCCGTATAATCCTGTGCTTTCAACTAACTTCTAGTTCTTTCTAATATTTGGTAGATTATTTCAAAGACTTCTATTATGTGTACTTTCAATTATTTTAGACTCTCGTAACAATATTGTACCCCTATTGTATAATAGGAATCGAGAAGGCAAAAAGTACTTTTGAGAAAAGACTTTTTGCCTTACGATAGACGTTAAAAATGCCACCATTTAAAGGTTGGAGGCATTGAGACGCGACTGAGAGGTAAAACGCATGAATAAGTCAAAGAGACTAATAAAACTTTCAAACTACAAAAGACGCGTACTTCAGAAACATTCTCCGCACTGAAAAATATATCTTCGCATTATACGAAGGAAATGAAAGACAGTAAAGGCGTAGGAAGAAAAGATTATCTTGAAATTATTCATCTAATACTCTATTGTTTTATTATTTATCAGCGATATTTTATTAAATAAATCTGTCACGATATTAATAAATAAAAAAAGTTAATAATATTAAGAGTGATATTTTGACATCGTACCAATACCTCGCTTTACGGCCAAGGGCCAAGTAACATTCAAGATTTCGCTTTACGGCTGTGAATGTAAATGCAGTATAACAAACTGTTATGTAAAACCCTGCAACTTCCATAGGGTCCGTTTCAATTTCATATAAATATTTTACATAAGAAATTATTTTTGAAATGCATTTTTTAATTAATTAAAAACTAAAATAAGACACTAAAGAACCACCGTATTGAATAATTACAACAGACGGCATGGCGTCTTGCTGTCGGCAACAGAGGTTGCTGTTTAAAAAATATATATTCTATTTAAATTTGCCACATGTCGAAAAATTTAAGCCGTAAATCAAAACTGAGCAATAAATAAAATTTTAAAAATGGGTATAGTTACAGTTTTAGAAGTGAGCTGTAGAGCGGTAGATAAATATGATCAAATCCGTTTCTCAAATGTCAGAATCAACATCGATTCTAAAATTCGCGATCGGAGTATGTACCTACTTAACCACTGCGCCAAAAAGATTTTGTTTACATTAAAATATTCAAAAACTTTTGTCACCGACATAAATATTTTTGTCAGACTAAAGCCAAAAGAAAGCGCATGATAAATGGGTGCAATGTACGTATAGAAGTTTTCGACTTAACTCGAAACTTTGCGCTGAGCCTAATGGTCTGAAAGTTTGTTTTGTGGAGCCGGCCAACTTATTTACCGCGCACCAACAAACAACTTCCATAAGAAAATACGCCGAGACAAGATCAAATATATCTGAAATTTTCTAAAATATTTTCCCCATGATTCAGCACATGTATCGACCGTAACGGAAACATAAAAAAAATCAACACGAAAATATTCACTAAGTTCACCAAATCACCAAATATGTTCGCATCGCAACCTTGGAGCATCGAAAAATAACTTTTTTGACGTTAATATTGCACGTATATTTCATCACTATCATTGTATACGGCATACGTTGGTAAATATTTTACATTAACAAATTATTTTTTATTAATTTTAATTAAACAACTTTGTATTAGCCACTTAACTAATAACTCTAAGTCTACCGGTTTCGATACCACAGTATCTTCATTAGGACGGACGCAAACTGATTAATCATTTTGATTTGACTTGACACATCAATTGATTTGACAGAACAATAAAAAAAAAATCATAATGGCGGAGTTATATGCTATCCCGCAAAGGTCCTTCTCCATGACGCACCCAGCTTTTGGAGATAATCATGTCGCCGGGGTTTGAGCGAAATTAAAAAGTTAATTATTTTCTTGTTAAACGATGCAATGTCTATGATGTGGCGTATTGAAAAAAAAAATTCATATTAACAAACGGCGCATGAGTGTTATGAATTCTTGAATGTTACATCGCAGATAATGATATTAGCAAGGTGTTTGCAAAATTTGAACAAAATCGGCGTAATAGTTTTTGAGATATCATCTCAAGAGTCTAAAAAAGGCAATTTCTAGTAAAACGCAAAATAATAGTTTAAGAATTTACTAACTTTACTTCATGCACGTATAAGCGTTTAAAGGCAGCGGTCAGAATTTTGAAAATGTACCTCAAACAGATTTTAAAAACATATTGACGTCAAAGAATGAAATAATGTTTGAAATAACTCTATTTACGAGTGTGTACCTAAAAGTGGTCAATAAGTTAATAGCTTTTTAAGTAGCTTTTCCTAGTTTTTCATTTCAATTGCCTCTTTTTTGGCTTTGTAGGTCATTTTTTCCACCCCGAGACGTTAATGTCTTTTCCCCGATGTTATCCGATTAGACGAAATATTGTGGTCGATGGTTATTCATTTCCGGTGCCTCATTCCGACTTCCGCTTTAGCCACGACGATAAGCGAAACCATTACACAACCCAGGCACGCTATCTGATCAAATACGATTCTAGGATCACAGGTTCGTTAATGATATTTCAATAAGTTGTTCTGGGTGATCCTGACGTGAGTCGGTTATTGTCGTTGCCCCAGTTTCGGGACATTTCGTATTGGCAAATCAATGATATGCCTGCACCCAGCGCTAAAGCTCGATTTATCAATTCAATAAGATAGACATGCCTTACATAACGTACTGTATATGCAAATCAATTACTTTGCACGAGAGAAATTGGATTGTATTTTTTTTTATTAATAAACCTTCAATCAGCTCTCATTTGCACAAAGAATTTTTTTTCAATATTCTAAATCATATACAACAAGAAAATAAACAAAACTTTCATTTCACTAAAACCCTAATCATGATGACATGTCACGGAGAAGAACCTTTCCGGGACTGCACATTTCCGCCATTTTGAATTTTTTTAAATAATTTGTTGGTGAAAGTGAATACGAATCAATGCATGTCGTAAACAATGACAATAAAACATTATTTATATGTACAATAATTAAGTCGAAAAAATATTTGAATATAATCCCTCAAGTTACTGCATCCGATTACTTACATAATGTGTAGCCTCAGCTCAATATAAAAGCGTTACAACTGTACATATTAGACAAGCTTCTAAAAGTATTCCATCAGAGCACATTATATCTAGATACTATTGTAACTTCTAAGAAACATTTATTTCTCGTTCGTACTGTTGAAGTTATCTTAATTATATAAAATATTAGGTCCTTACATATGAAATTGAGGTTTTGCCGTACTGGCAAATTTGATCTCAAATATCTTCTCTTTGGCTAGGAATTCCAAATCCAAATTTATACAGCTATTTACTCATGTATTTGTGTTTTGAAAATTATAATTCATTTGTTTTTTCCTCAATTGTTTTTTTCTTTGCGTCACTCAGTTTACAAAATGAAAAACTTGAAATATCGCGTTATTTACGAGTACGAGTTCCACCGTGGCACCAGTGCTGCAGAAACGGCTCGAAGGATTAATGATGTGTATGGCGACGGTGCCGCAAAAGAAAACACAGTGCGTTTTTGGTTCCAACGTTTTCGTTCTGGAAAATTCGACCTGCAGAACAAGGCCCGTGGACGGCCGGAGACCAAAGTTGATAATGAAGAATTGAAGGCTATTGTGGAAGCGGATCATCGCAAACCACATCCGAGTTAGCTGCAGGCTGCGGTGTTAGTGATAAAACTGTTTTAATCCACTTGAAGCAAATTGGTAAGGTGAAAAAGCTTGAAAGGTGGGTACCTCACGAATTGAGTGAAGCAAATCAACAAACGCGCGTTGACTGCTGCGTTGCATTACTCAACCGGCACAATAATGAAGGGATTTTAAATCGAATCATTACCTGTGATGAAAAGTGGATCCTGTACGATAATCGGAAGTGCTCATCGCAATGGCTGGACCCTGCCGAACCAGCCCAACCATGCCCCAAGCGAAAATTGACTCCAAAAAAGTTACTTGTGAGCGTTTGGTGGACTAGTGCTGGTGTCGTTCACTACAGCTTTCTTAAATCTGGCCAGACGATTACGGCAGATGTCTATTGTCAGCAACTGCAAACCATGATGGAAAAGCTAGCTGCTAAACAACCGAGGCTGGTTAATCGCTCTAGGCCACTGCTGCTTCATGATAACGCTAGACCACACACTGCACAACAGACGGCTACCAAATTAGAGGAGCTTCAATTGGAATGTCTAAGACATCCACCGTACTCTCCGGACCTTGCCCCAACAGATTACCATTTTTTTCGAAATTTGGATAACTTCTTGCAAAGGAAAAAATTCAACTCCGATGGGGCAGTCCAAACCGCCTTCAAAGATTTTATTGATTCCCGTCCGAATGGTTTTTTTAGTAAAGGGATCGATGAACTACCTATGAGATGGCAAAAGTGCATAGACAGCAATGGTACATACTTTGATTAAATAAATATATTATAATTAAAAAAAATCGACTTTATATTCCTCCCATACTAAACGCCAATTTCGTATGTAAGGACCTAATATTATATCTGGCCAAGCTTTCAGAACCCGGTCCGTAAAATGGAAAATTCTAGCTATATAAATATACACCACAATTGCACCAAACCGAATTTTTTTATATATTTTTTGTGGGACGATATTTTATTCCATCAAATTAACAGTTTTAAAAATACAAACTAAAATAATATTTAAAAATAAAAATAAAATCCAGTAATTATGTTCTCAGAACATAAATATAAAAATATTATTAAAAATATATTTGGTCTATAAAAGGAATTAATAATAATTTTCAGGCGTATTCTAGTGTATATGTTAAATAATAAAAATAATGGCAATGTTTATCCCAGCGTAAAAGTTAATTCGGAAAAATATAATATATACATTTAAAATAATTTTGCATAATATTCCATTTTAAAAGTACAGAGGTGTCATTACCAGCTGCTATCCATGTATACTATGTCATGGGAAGGACTATAGATGTATCTAACATAGTCCATTCGAAAGTATGAAAGAACCTGATTTAGAACATATGTATGCACAACTTTCGAAAATTTGATAATGTAAGGATATTCATACGGTGAAATTGGCAAATATTGCATTGTGTAAAGTGAGCCCTGGGTCACCCTTTAAAGATCTCCGTACAAATAGATTTGTCTCTGTAAGAAATCTATAATTTGTCTTAGTTAAGCTTAAAAAAACCCTTGATGGACTGAACACATTTTTTAACGGTTAATTTATTCAAATACAACTGCATGTTTATGTAAGTTCAATATTAAAAGTACCTACTCCTTTACGCTTACTTATCAGAGAATTTGGTTTTTGGCAATCAATGTAGCTCTCACCTCGCTGTAGCCCAAACTTATTACCGCATCAATTTTAATAAATTGTTTTTATTTTTTTATTTTCTTATGGCTATTTTTTATAATAACAATACTTGTTCAATGTTAAAACAATTGTGTCGACGCTTGTAAAAAACTTGTCGTTAACAATGTAACGCGGGAAACCACGGTGCTCCATAATTCGGCGCTCCATTTCGGCGGCCCACAAAAAGGTTAAATATTTACAGCTGCACGCTACACTAGTTTTCTATTTGAATTTTCATCGGATATTTTTTGCGGGTTATGGAAATTCTTTCAGAAAAAAATATATTACGTTACCTGGCCAAATAATAAGTGGGAACATGTGTGTGACTTCAATCTATACACACAAATTGTAAAATAATTATTTGTGTAGGTAATTCAACGTCGTGTGTGTGTGTGTAAACACTTAGGCGTACTGCCATTTTGAAAACGTTACAAGAAAATACAACAATAATATGCAGTAATTTATAAGTTTGAATTTTCTGTGTGGTCGTTCTTTACGTTTTCTTTTAATTTTCTGGTCTATTTTAATTTTCATTTATAACACTATTTCTATTACTTTCCCGTAGTGAGAATACTAGTAATTTTATACTCTTACTTTTTTTGATTTTTCAAACGTAAGTAAAGCCCGTGTACAAGAAATACGTATGTACACGGACTACTATGTTTGTGCCAGCTCTCAGCATGTGGGACCCATTCAGGCACCGATTGTAGGGCTTTGGTGGCGTGTTAAACCATTTAATTTCTATTAATTTAAAATATCCACCTCTATTTAAATTAAATTTCAACGTCATAGAGAGCTGAGCGTTCGATAGAAACAAGGTCGACGGACGAAAAAAATGAAATACTTTCAATCATGAATTAAATGAATTTATAACCGGAACCCCATAAAAATATCAGTGTCTTCGATTTTATCGGTTGGGTGCTCCAGCGCTCAATGACTAGTAAAATATTAAGGTGACTCAAAAGTATTAATATTCAGTATTTTTATTCGAATACCAGTTTTGAAAAGAAAGAATTTAAAGAGTCATAATAGCGTATTCTCAGTAACGACAAGGATAAATTTTGTTAAATTGTGAAACCTGAAACGGACGTATATTGTGACGTGACGGAGTATGCATAAAGACATCTTCCCATTTAAAAAAATCCAATCGAATAAGTATGTGTAAGCAGTGCGTACGACGCACATTGTTTCGTTGAATTGGTTTTTACAGGTATAACAGGTATAACGCACGGCTTGCGCATATTCGATTGTATTTCTTAAATGGAAGGACCTATTCAATATTTTTGGAGGAATGTAGGTACTTTGCTTGTCCTATGAATATGCATTAAATATTAAATATTTTTTAACATTGGGAATATAAGAACAAATTAAATTTTCACTTAACAAAACTTTTTATAATACGCACGTTGAGTAAATTTTTCGCTATTATAGTTTTGAGAGGTGCAGTCCCTTCCGTCATCAGACGTAATTAATAAAATTCTTAACATTGATTACATCTAATTATGAGAGAGATTGCTTCATATATATTAAATATTTCAAGGTGAGTGCTATACGATGTTTGGTTTAGTTGTATCACAAAGTAACTGCCACATCAATTAATTAAAAAAACAATCGAGTCTATTTCCATTGGTTTGCGTTGGATTACCTATATGCGTTCGTGTCTTGAGCCCAATTGTATAACATTGTACACTTCGTCAATGTTGATGTGATGATATATAAAATATTATATAAAAAGATTATATAAAATAAGTACTAATATTGTTTTAAAAGTTGGGAAAAAAACTGTTTCACTCACGTCTCCTAATTTATTCATCCAAAGGGTTACAATAATTTATGCATCTTTACAACAATATTATTTATCATCCTGAGAATAGAGGAGCAACTCCAAAATAAATATAACATTAAACAATTATTCAAAAAGAGCAAAATGATTTTGCAGTGTCATTATTAATGTATTTAATAAAAATGTGCTTTATTTTCCCCACTTATAATATAAACATGCTTCAGGGCCAATGGTCCCTTCATCAGAATGCAATGTGTATCTACTATAACAAATTAAAAATCAAAAATCTAAGTAAATACAATCAAAATATAAATGGGAAATGATTAATAATAAAAGGACCTTCTAACATGAAAACAAATTTAAATGATCACTATTAGTAAAAAGGACCTGGTTATTTATAATATTCAATTTACTATTCATTTTTCAATTTACTATTCACTTTTTCTCATTTCAAAATTTCTAATTTATCAAACTGTAATTCTGTATAATTTGAATGTAAAATTTGTAAACCCTTATTAATATCAATATTAATTAATGAAGGTTTTTTATTAATATCCTTTTTACAATTTTAAATTTCTTTTCATGCTAGTAGATACTTAATTTTATTATTCATTTCCCATATATATATTTTTTAAATTTTTACTGTCTATACTTCGAATTTTTATTTGTTAGTATACATTGTATCCTAACGAAGGGGCCATTGGCTCTGAAACATGTTGATATTTTCAATATATAAGAAGTACATTTTTATTAATTACAATTAAATTAAACACGTCATAAGAAAGGAGAGTAAAAATAAAAAATGAATTTTTAAAAAAAACTTTGATCAAAACATTCCCCTAGCGTGGCCACTCCTCCCGGGAAGAAAATTAATTATCGAGTCAAAGTACGAAGATTGGAAAAGTTTCCAACTCCGCCGAGAAGCTCGCAGGTGAAGCTTTGGCCGAGGTAGTCGACGGGAAAATCCAACAGAAGCCGTCCAAAGCAGTCGGCTCGAACTTCCGTTTATTTATCGGGGAAAACTAAATTCAATGAAAAATTTTAAGTCGGACGGTAATAAAATTTAACTCGAACACGATGATTAAAAACGAATGGTTGATTTCTTTCAACTTTAGAAAAACTTTTACGATTTCTTAATTAAAAAGCACTGTTATAGACAATTCACTTACGTGGAAACGTTCAAGGTTTCAGCATTATTGCAAGTACAATAATAAAAAAAAAATTTTACCACTCTCTTTATACGTAATAATTTCGCTATAATAAAACCCTAGTAAAATACATACATGGTTTAAAAATATTTTCAGAATAATTTGAGTATGTTAAATTTTTTCAAGAATTGTGCTAGTTCATTGTGTAACAAAGTGAGAAGTGCCGACATTAGCACACACTCGGCATGGAACTCCTATCATACATATAGAGAAATCGCAAATGAGGTGGCTTGGACATGTGCTAAGAATACTAGAGGAACGAACACTAAAAAATATTATTTTGAGGAAGCTATTTATATGGGAAAGCAGATATTTTTTTTATGTTTATAGGGCTTACAACCTATCGTCGTACGTGTACATGTTAATAATTCGAATGAATGTCATATTGTTGGAATGTCGCGGTCTATAAATAATGTATTTCACTATATGCTATATTTATACAAATTATTAATTAAGTTTTGAAATGTTTCATCGACATTGCATGGTGCGTGTTATTGGTACATAATTTTGTAAACTAAAACATTTGTATGTATGTACAGTTTTGTATCAACAAATATTAAATAAATAAAGAATGTTTATTTAAAAGAAACATGAAATTGTTTTAAATAAAATAACTAATCGATAACTAACCTATATCTTTTGTGCGCCTTTCTCGAATTTACGTTTCAGCATTCAGCGGAGAATATGAAGTTTCCTGTAAGAAAAAAGATATAAAAATTTAATAAAATCTTATGAAAAATATATTAATATTAACACAGGGTTCTATTTATTCGCAGTTCATCCAAATCATATTTGTAATATAAAATGAAACAACACATGACATTAATAAAATTATGAATACTTGGCAAACATTTAAAGTCTTTCACATTATGTTGAAACTTAATATCTTTTTCATTACAAAAAAGTACAAGCTGTTTGTTGAAAGTCTAAAAATATAATATGGATTACATACTCCACGAAACGTATGGCGTTTTTCATATTTGTTTTTCTATTTCTCCCTTATTGCTCGAGCGTAAAACCAAGAGGGGAGGACATCCATATATTTTCCCATTAAGGCCAGGATATACAGATATTGCGAGAAAATTATGAATTAACGTTTTCACAAAACGATATTTCTCAATTGATGACGCTGGAATACTGTGTGGACATTCGAATTGGTAAAGTATTATAATATATGACTACTAAATCATATATTTATGTTAGTAAACAACATTAAAGAATATCCCGGCAAAAATGACGGAACATTGGTTCACGTCTTTATTAAGCCATAGTATATATTTAAAGTATATTTTTGACGCTCTGACGAAGAGGCAGCGATAGAAACATGCATTGAGCGGCCGGTTCGGGTTTGCTGGCCCGGGTTCAAGTCCCATCTCCAGCCGTTTAATTTCGTTTTTTAGTCGTGAATTCGAAGGAAATTACGGATGTTACACGAAGTTACCGGGACAGACAGACAGACAGAGGAACATAAATTATTATGTTTGATGATATTTTTACATCATGTGAAGTAATCGTGTGAAGATTAGTTCTCGTTTTTTTATAAATTTTGCAGATATATAAATCTACCTATTCGTCAAAATGACTTCAATAAAATTCATATGTATATCGCAAGTATACATTATATTATAATATTACTTTTACATAAATTTATATTATACAGCATATGCATGAAAAAGGTGTAAAATGTTCACCTCAGCATGGACATAACCCATTATTTCATAATCACTATGAAAAACAAATGTGTATGATAATGTAATGTTTTATCAATTTTAAAGACAATGGTAGTCATAGCCACCATATGTCCGCGCAACGGCTGCAACACTACTACCCTCAGGCCCTAGCTGCAACAATCGCTACCACGATTGCTGTAAGTACTGGTTAAAAAAAACGAATGTATCATAAGATTTAAAAAACTTTGATACAATCAAATCGATAATACTGTTTAATACTTTTTAATAATTTTAATACTTTTTAATAATTTTAATACTTTTTCGCCGGCTGGTGATTGAGTGGTCGGGTATTCAAGGCTCATTTCAGAAGACCAGACAAATAAATGACTAAAAAATAATAAGAATATTCCTTAAACGCATCTTTGATTGAAAAACACGTGGTTTTGTTTGTAAGCAAATTTTTATATTAAAATTCTTTCGTAGAACTAAGACGGCGATGAACATTGATGTCGCCATAAATTTTGTATATCATCCCTTTCCGGGCATCGAGATATTGATGGCCCATAAGAGGAAACCCATCGCAACTCCTTACAGAATGTTTAGGGGTGCCTCGCCGTATCAATCAAGAGAACCCCATAAAAGAAAACTCTAACGCACGGGGTTGGCAACCGTCGACAGATAAATTTAGGTATATTTTAACTGTTGACGGACTGAGGTCATGTCGTATGCCGATGTGCCATGGAAATTATTACTTGTCAACACTTATTCCGCAGTAGAAGATGTGCTGTGGGGAAGTGTATTTTTTAGTTTTAAATTCAGTTTATTATTACCAAAATTAAATTATTTTTGGTGTATTTATTATATTATTTAAAAAAATAAAATTCATCACTAAACAAATAAATTTTAAATGAAAGTAAAACTGAAAAATTATGTGTCTTACACCCACATATCTTGCAATTTTCGTAATTCAGTATCAGAGCCGATAAACCGTTTATTGGTCACATAATTATTACATGCTTACATTACTAAATAAAACCAAGCATAAGACAGTATGTAAAAAGCCTCTCAGCCACTATCTACCTTGCTAGATATATATATATTTATTATATAGTAAATTATATATTTAAAAAATGAAGATTAATACATTACATTAGGGAATAAATAAACGTGAATGAATTAAACCGCACCATAAATTTGGTTAAAAACTGACATGAATTTTTGCAATATGCATAATCACAATAATTTTAAGTAGAAAATACTTCAAAATAACGATTTTATAAATATTGGTAATCTGCATATATTCTTCACGACCCAAATCAAAGGCGAAACTTTTAATAAATGTACCTACATAGTTAGCATTTGTCCAAACATGTCATACATGCTTACCGCAAACTAAATTCGCAATACTCGCTCACGCCGATGATTGCCGAGTGTCACGTGAGAGACTTCGTTGATCTATGCACTCGAAACCTGAGCGGTAATTCTATATATAACTTATTAATTAATAATAACTAAAGTTTATTCTTTAACGTGTTATTCCCCTAATTGTCTTAAAAAGCTTTTACATTGTACTTAGTGTAACGCTAGGGAATTATTATATAGAGTAACGTTGATAAGATCTATAGTAAAAAATACCATAATAATTTGGTTTTTATTTCCGCCCAAGATTGGTGTCCACTGCCACAACCCCGCACACGAATTTCCACCCTCAGCTAGACACCTCTAGAACATACTGGAAGGATTACGCGGGCGGAGGTGGAACCTTCAAATGTTTCCTTTCTCCCTGACCTATATACCGATAAGGGTCAAAACTCTGTACTGGAATATTGAGACGGCCCACGCGTCATTTCTTATGCAAAGCTTTCGAGATATGTTTGACCACGTAGGCCGCCAATTCGCCAACATAATTTCAAACGTGTTTGAGATTTTCACCGAGCGTGAAGAAATACTGATAAAAGAGCCTTATATATTTGGCTATTTGCCAATGTGAAAAATTGTAAATCATGATAGTTTCAGGTTTTATTGGGGACTTTCTAGTAGATTTAAAAATTATTAACGAAAATATTTACAAAAATTTCAATACCACACGAATCTCACGGTGGACCAGGTAATTCCTTTCCATGCAATTCATTGTAAGATGCTATTATATTCGATGTCTTAAACAAAGTATTTGTGGTGGTCCAGACCCGTCGCTTGTCTAACCGTACGCACCGAGGCGGCATCCACCAATCACGGGCTCGATGCGGCTAGCCAGGTCCCGGTCACCATTTAGTACATCACTCTTTCGCCGATCACCGTAGCCATCACAAACAACATTTTTGTACTCAACGCCACATCTGTAAATTGTTACCAATAAAGCACCACTGTTAATCGGAGTATCATTGAAACCCTGCATCTATCTACCATGCTGGCTTTGCTGAATCATCACACACACACGCGCGTCACTCATACAATATACAATACACATCACGCGCCAACACAGGAAGATGTCTTTGGATGGGTGGGCATCTTCTTTCCATACACTCACACCTAACCCGCCAAACATTGAATAAAGATATAAAGTTTAATTAAACAAAAAAAATACTTTATAAAAAAAGATAATCTCGTTTTATATAATAAATAATACGAGATTATCTTTTAAGTAATAAGTGTTCTACTTATACGCTCGAAATTATGTCGTATTACTTTGACGCATTTTTGCAGGGTTCAATAATTTCTTATCCAAGAATGTTGTTCTTGCAATTTAAATCTATTTTCTCATAGTTTCTAACATTAAATTTGTGTCCAAATAATGTACTCATTTTATTTGGGTAAAATATAACTTCCAATATTATCTGGAAGTAATATCCTGAAAGCAGTATTAACATTTTTCTGGGTAGCTTCCGTTAATTGAGTAGGGCTTAATAATCGAATGAAGTTTAACTTTTACATTACGATGATTAGATGTAATAAACTGTGTATTTAAAATGCAATTTTATGGTAAATAAATATTATCAAAGTGCATATTAAACCCAACACTTTTGGATGGATCTACCCCAATATTGTAACGAGAATCCTCCCCCTTTATAAACACGAGACTTAATTTATTTAATAAAAAAGGGTGAATGCTAATGTGCCTCATATTGATATTATCAAATAGTTGAATTTAAACAATTCTTTAAATTCACTCTATGGCATCATTTTATAAATAAAACAATTGACACTTTGTTTTAACCACACTTAAATTTTATTGTGAAAATTCAATTGAATTCTTAAAAATCTGAAAAATTCCAATGAATTTTAGCAATACATTTTAGGTGTGGTTTAAAAAAAAAGTTAATTATTGAATTTAAATAGATACATAGATTTATAATGATGTAACGTGTATTTTTATAGCAATCTACGAGGATATTTTTAAAAATATTTCATCGTATCCAGAAGAATGTTTAAGGATCTCTACGCATCCGCACGTCTTCTAAAATCCTTTCATCCTAATGGACTTGGTCGCCGCGTGAAACCTCCGGTCAAATAAATTGCATTGAGGGGACGAAAGGTTTAGAGACATAAAAACCTCCCAAGGCAGTATGTCTTTTGTACGAGAACGATCCATTATATTTATTGCGGAAAATGACTACAAAGAATTCTAAGGATAAGTATATTTTCGCACGTTGTAAAGAAAACACGGAATAATTCTCTTACCAAAAGTGTGCGCTAAAATAAATTTGGCAATTTATTTTCCTAACATTTCAATTCAAGGCTAGGTATTCATCATTTTAATTTTAAAAACTCGACAAAGCGTTTCAAAATTGAACTAACGAAATTGTCTATTTTATGCACATAGCCAACGTATAAAACGAGAAGAAAAATGCCATTAGAAATGATAAAAAAGCAGTTCTTTTATAATGGACACATTAAAGGGTAAAAACTACCCCGTTTCGTAGAATTTATGACAAAGATCTGAAATTTATGTGTCCGCTATATGTTCTGTAAGTAGCGTGACGACGATATTTTTCACTCTGATAAACGAAGACAAAGTAATTCTAAGATTTATGTAAGTCTAAGAATATTCGGCGATGTCGCGGATCAAATACGTACATAAAAATATATATAATTAAACTAATACATTGAATATCCAATAAATTAAATGGCGTGTTTCATTTCATTTACTGCTGCCATGGATCAGTCAGAATTTTGTAGTAAAAATACGACGGGAGATTTTTCTGTCCGCTTCCCAATTTATTTCCAACATTAAAATTAGAAAAGTTTTAAAAAAAAATTTATATAAAATGTTTTTTCTTTTTTGAAAAAGTATATATTTATGGTAGAAATGTAATATTTTGAAACAGAATTGTCCCCATTATTTTTCGGACTTGCAAATGAAAAACTCCCCTTAAAGTTAAAATTAATTTAAATGGGATGAGTCAAATAATGTTTCATTTTTCCAATTAACAAAACATGTGCGCAGGTTTAAACTAACGATTTGATACGCCTGAAACAGTTGGCTATTCCCATGATTTATCGATCTGTTATTTTCCTATCCAAATAAACTTTCTCTTCTGCACGAACAATAGTCCCATCCGAATTATGTTGCGTTCAAAACACAATTTTCGAGACAATATTGCAAACGAAGTTTTAAGTTACTTGTGGTTTAACTTCGATTTTGTGGTGAAAGCTTTTTATACCGTACGGTCAATTTAGGAGCATTAAGTAATACGCTTACACATCCAATTTACCGTTAAATATTGTTCAGAGACTGTTAAACTCTTAACGACAAAACTTGGACAATGTTAAGAACTTTAAATGTTAGAAAGGGCCAAACAAATAAGGAGGGCTCATGAAGTGAGGATTATAATTATTAAATTCAGGCGCCATCGAAAAGATCGTTCGTTACTTTTAATAAGTAACTACATTACCGTATTCTATACAACAAAAATTTGAGATAAAAATATTTTATTACTCAAAAAAGAGAAAAATATTCAACTTTATCAAAAGAATATTTTTTACGCACTAAACGAATTATTAATTAATATGAAGAGATTTAATTTGGGGAGTAAATAAAAAATATGATATATGTAGTCACGGGATTGCGGCTGTGGGAGACGAAATGAAACACTCAAAATTAATTATATTTTATGCAAGTGTTTTCATGTGTTCCAAATATTTGATGATTTTTTCAGATAGTTCGCTAAACTTCGATTACGTGCGGTTTTTCTTAATTTAGAAACTGGTGACAATATATAGGTATCTACACAGGAATTTTAAATGTTATTAAAACCGTTTAAATGAATTAAAACCTAAATACATGCATATGTATAAAAAGAAATGCGTGTACCTTATTTATTTTGGTAGTTGATTCCGCATACCCACCACTTTCTGGGACCATTACCACGTATCACCTACCTTCGGGCCATAAGAAACCTCAATAAAATGGTTCGTTTTATGGCCCAAAAAATATTGTACGCGCCTACTTTTTCTTTTTGTTTTATAATGGAATATTTAATTTAAATTTGTTTAACGCGAATATCGGATACTCTCCGTTACCGCGACTCATTAGCACTAGAATATTCTTCATTCATAAAGCTATATAGACATATTTTCAGACTGTAAATCGAAAATCACAAAAATAATATTTTATTGCAATTGACAGTATGATCATTGATGCAACACATAAAACAACCTCCTTGTGTGATTACACCATTGTAATATAATAATGTAACACTATATTATGATAATATTTAGATGACATTATGTTATACCATCATGCACCAATTGTATGGGCATGTCATGCCTGTGTTTGTGCTAAACTAAATAAAATATTTGATTTATAATACATCAATCAAGGATCTAAAAAAAGAAGAAGAAAGAAAAAAAAATAAGAAATTTATAAATAAACTATTTTATTTTTAATCAAGATATATTATAGAGACATAATTATATTTTTTATGGGAAATTAGATATGGAAGTTTTTTATTTTTGGGTATTCATAGGGCTTATGACCTGTCGTACGGCTGGCTTAAGTGATCAACATACATAATGTAACGTTCACCATTTCCACCCAACATCCATCACATTTTTTAGTTTTACAACTCATTTCACATGTATGTTGTAAATTTCATTAGTGCCACCGGCGTCCAAACCTTTTTCATTTATCTAATCAAATACAGATGTCACTAATGAGGTATCTATATTTTCCGATTTGGAATTTTATTTTTATTACGAATTATTGTCATTTTATTATTTTAGGTTTTATTACTCTTACGATCAAACAACGATGGATCATCGCCTTCTCTTATTTATTTATATTTATTTATAAATTTGTCAAAAAATATATACGTATAATACATTAGGCCCCTGATTTAATCGAAGGTTGTGACCCTTCATAAACAGGCGGGGCAGGGGCCCTCCTCTGGGATGGCGCCTCTCATCCTGAAGACTAAATCACCGTCGCGGGTGACGAGCGGACCAGCCGCACGAGCGAGGGGACATTATCGCGGTAATTTATGGAAAAAGTAAGACGGAGAAAAGTTGCGCCCTGTCGAGCATTTAGTGTTATCGCTGGAGTAGATACGCTACGCGGTGCAACGGATGTGGGGGATATGACTCCAGGTTCTGCAGTTTAGTACCAATGGAGGTAAGCGCGTATTTACTAAGCGATCACGATGTAAATAACTAAACGATCATGTTAAAAATAACAAACAAATTATATTTATTTATATACAGATTAACATAATAAATCGTTAGTGTCCCTGATAGATAAACCTTGTGTGAAATTAAACTGTGGTAAGCGTAAATTTTTTTCGATGTACAGGATGTCTCATTAGTAGCTAAAACTTTACAGGCAGATTCCTGTCTTGATAGTGAGTCGAAAATGTTCAAGCAACCATGACCTAATATCAATAGGTATGAAGGTATGCAATATCAAAATTTGCATTTTTTGTAGTAGCTGTTTCTCTATTTACAAGGTTATTATAATTTCATTTGAGTTGTATTGAAGCGAATAAAGTTTTCATAATCGATATAAGTTACTGTTATGATAGTTCAATTTTTTACAAAAAGTAAGTCAGATATATTGAAAAAAAAATGCAAACTTTGATATTGCATATCTCCATAACTATTGATAGAAATATGCAATATCAAATTGAGCATTACACTCTGGGTGTGATATCTCTGAACTATGTTCTAAAAATGCCACTAAATAAATTCACTTTTTCAGAGTAAATTAAAGCTAAAAATAGCACTTCTACCGTAGTAAATAAAATTAAGAGTTATCTCATCAATTAACGAGCTACACAAGATAAAATATGAATGTACAAATACAGAGTCTGTGGGTTCCAAGTCGTCGGTAAATGCGAGTAACTACTGTGAATTTGGTTTATAATGAACATATGTTACGTGTTGGAACGCCGATAAAAATGTCGTAAATAAAGACGCATAAACAGAAAGGGCTACAATTATTTACAAATTCATCAAATTACAAGTTCCTCCATTTTATTTATTATCTGCAGTCGGTCGTTTTTTATATCTTTCAGCAATCACGACCCCAAAATACACGCATAGAGCAGGCGCAAAACTTTTCCACCCCACCGCTAGTGATGTCCTTACACCAATCAAATCAACATATGCCCAAAAACAAAAGACGGAACGCGCCCGATTCCGTCTTCGGCTGAGCGGATACTCTGTATTAATGTGCTAACTTAAACATGACTCATGTGTGTAGTGAAGATGGTAGATAAGGTACAGTATGTTAACAATCTTATATCGAAGAAACTTTCTGAAGGCCAGGTAAACTTCAAGTCCGGAGGCACGGATCCCACCTTGAATACCAATTTGTTGTCGATTAAACAAATCTTTAAATACATTTTCTAAGTCCGCATCTTAAGCACAAGTATTTCAACAACATCCGGAAACTCGTGGTTCTAGCCGGGTGAATTCAAATCTTTTAACTTTGAAGCATTGTTTTGGAAGTGCACTAACTCGAGAATGGTAATAATATTAATTTACATTATCGGACGCTACCCAGGTAAAACGTGTCACGATACCTGGTTTAAAAAATGTGTAAGATTTTAATGACTGATATGCAAAGTATAAAAAAATCAATTAAATGTACGCAATGTACCTACCATTAAACTTCATCTCGTCGCGCGTAAAGATAATAAAATGAATAATTTTAAATGTTTAGAAATTTAATAAATTTGAACTCGGGTATTATTAATTTTCTTAAGAATGTTACTTTCACCAACTCTTTCTCCTCTCCTCTCAATATTACCGTTACAAACACCTTTACAGCAGTACCTCCGGCTCCTTTTGTCGGTACTAAATCAATTAATTATTTGTAGGTATTTCCACCTAATCATTTTTTTGTATAAGAATGTAGTCAGTTTAAATCATTTTATTTATTTAAATCAAATGTAACTTCATCTATCGATGAGTAGTAAAATATAATTGGGTATAATTAAATAGAGATAAGACAATTTATATTTTTCATTCATTTTAATGATCATTGTGATCATTTCATTGATTTTATTATTCTATAAATATTGTAGGTATACTTTTTAATCATATCTATATAATTAACGCCAAATCCATCAAAAATATAAAAATGTATGTAGTTTTTACCTTCTAAAGGACCAAAGTTCACCATTGGAACATAAAAAAAATCATGTTATGTTTGAACAGACCATAAAAAATACAGTAAGGTGGGGGCAGGTAAGCGAACCACAAAACATATTATTTATGCATTGCAGGAGTGACACGACAGATGAAATAGTAACTTTTTTTTTCTAAATTTCTTCACGACCGGATGACTGACTACCTTCGAAGATGACTATAAACCTACTACTACTACTAAACAACTATATGAGATCGTAATCAGGAGACGGTATTGTGACGTTATAAAATTACGTTTATACCATAATAAATTTTAAAAAGTTAACAAGTGAACTATGTGAAGTACTCTTTTGTTTGTTTAGATGGAAACCTATAACAATGAAGGGACCTTTTTTGTTTGGTTCAATGACCCAAGCATTATAACTTGGGTCATATGCTATTTGTCTGACGACAAACGTCAGATTCCAAGCCTAGATAACAAATACTTGTACATTTCTAAAATTCATACAACTCCCCAACGAATAAATAAATAATTTAACATTGATTATTGAGTGACGCGATGCGCAATAAAAATGCAACGCTGCAGCACAAGTGATTTGCAAATATTGCAAGAGTACTAATTGATGTTTACTGACAGATATCAAAAAATAATAACATATCAGACAGTGCACTCGGAGCAGTGGAGATTTATGATCCCGGGAGACGTGGCACTCGCCGTCATTAAGCTGAGCACTTCTCGCGTCAGCTTGGATCTGTCTGGAAGTAAACAAAGTGCGATAATAAGAGATATGAATATGATGGCATTCGAGATGAAACACGCTGTAAAAAAAGAGGAGATAAGAAACGCAGCAACTGCGTCTTTAAATAACTGCTAACGCTTATTTATAACCTTGAATAGGCGTAATTAAAATGTTTTTGGTAAATTTAAACTCATTTCTTCAATTTTGCAACAAAAGTGAAGAAATCACGCCCAAAGCCTTTTAAATGTCCAGACTTTAAAAATGCTAGAATTTTTCACATTTAATTTTGTTTTGTATTTATTTCGATTTAGAGTTCTTAAACGTGGTTTAGAATTGAACGGCAAATCGAAGAACTCCAATTGAAATGTAATGCTGTATGGGGTCATTGGTAGGTATTTTTCGACAAAAACTATTGTTTTTTTATGGTTCCTTTGTCTAGTGAGAACCCCCGACAGTAAATATATGTAAGAGGATTTTATTGGAAAATATTGAGCAGTTTTTGAGATACGGCGAATTTAAGAAAAAAAATGTGTGAAACCCTGCTTTTTTACCCGCTGTACGATAGAAATAGCTTGCGAAAGTATACGACATAAGTGTGTTAATATCATTATTGATTATGTTGACATTTTTATAAATTTGTCTATTTAAAATAAAACAAAACTAACTACGGTTGTGTTGCGGTTCTAAAAGTGAATTCTTATAAAATAATCATGCCCGTTCTCAAATACCACCAATCGTTGATGTCTCAACAATCGTTTTGGACATTGGACAGACACCTCATCATCATTATCATCATCACCGTTGGCTCCACGACCCCTGACGGGTCTTGGCCTCCTCGAGAACCTTTCTCGACACGACATTAGTATCAGTATTGGGACCAATCTTGAGGCAAAAACGATAGAGATATCGATATTTGATAGATTATGGTTCACTAAATACCAATGTATCACAATTTATCAAATTCCCAAATTTTGTTTTGGCTCTCCTGAAAAACTGCATTTATTTACTCATTCGGTCGTTACTTTCGCCCGCAGATATTATCTATTCTGGCGAGTAAGCGAACACAATGTACATTGTGAAATACAGAATGACGGGAGTACATCTACGTTAATTGTCACATGTGTAGGGTCTTCTCTCAATTTTAAGGTCAGTGCCCGGGGAATAAGTCTTACTTAAGCGTTCATTGTTCTTAGAAGACGTATTGTCCTCAACTAAACACGCTATCATGTACCTTACATAAAAATATATTACTAAATAATAACTAATTAAGATAAATTATAAAAGTTTCACAGATACGAAACTATTTATATGGGGAACATGTATTTTCTTTATAAAGGAAGTCTTTATTGGATAGCCCAGGGCTTATGAACTGTATGAGCTGTCTTTAGTGATCACTTAACACAATACAATGTTCATCAATTCCACCGTAAGAACAACCACACATTATCAAAATTTTGAAAATTATATAAGTTATATTAAAGTGTATATTATATATTCTAAATCTATATTCTTTAAAATATTTTAAGGGACTATACTAGAGACATTTATGGTTCTTCTCATGACATGGTATACATAGATTTCCAGCTGGGAATGATTTCTTTATTTTTAAAATGGAATCAAGCAATATTCTTTTTAATGTATGTATGATAAAATTTTCCCCCGAATTATTTCACATAACTCTGTGTACTATATAAAAATATTTTTCTGAAAAATAACACTTTGTTTCACAGAAAACGATCTCTCTAAAGCTCCTGTCAGCAAATTCGTCGTTCACCCCACACTTTAAACAAAATAAAAAGTTAGGCGCTCTATTTTTGGATAGTCGTACTCCAGAGTCAAGTTTAGCCAATTTATACAAAGCGGGCGGCGTACAAAGATTGAGTATCGCACGAACAAGAGACATAAATGAGAGGTTAAATTAATCAAGATGAAAACTTCAAAGGATCCTGGATGCAGCGACGGGGGGAGGGAAGAGAGGAGAGATGGGCAGAAAGGGAGTAGTGTATCCTGTAACACAGTCTGGTCGCCTTTAACGCTCAAACGTTTTATGTTTCTACCGAAGTCCTGACAGGTTAAGAATTTTAAATTTTATTACAGGGTATTTTGAATTGCGCTTTGATATGGTCATTATTCTTCCTCCGCGTCGGTCATTCATGGCTAACGATTGTGATCTTCATGAACTCTCAACTCTCTCTACTATACTATCTCCTTACTATACTAACCCACTTTTCTCAGCATCCCACAATTCACGGGTGTTGGATCTTCCCTCCATCTTGGGATCTCGCCCAGCACAACAACAAGTGCATATTCACTAACTGTATTTAATTTCATGTTCCAAAAAGGAGATGAGTACGTCTATTAACGAATCGAGATAACTAAGTCACCGTCCAATATGTCTGTTGCCCGGACGAGATTACCGAGTCACTGTCTAATAGGTCTGTTGCAGGGTCGAGATTAACGAGTCACATGTTAAATAGGTCTGTTGCAGGGTCGAGATTACCGAGTCACTGTCTAATAGGTCTGTTGCAGGGTCGAGATTGAAGAGTCACATGTTAAATAGGTCTGTTTGGGTTTGGGTTTGGGTCTGTGCAGGGTCGAGATTAACGAGTCACTGTCTAATAGGTCTGTTGCAGGGTCGAGATTACCGACTCACTGCTTAAAAGATCCATTGCAAGGTCGAGATTACCGAGCCACATGTTAAATAGGTCTGTTGCAGGGTCGAGATTATCGAGTCACTGCTTAAAAGATCCATTGCAAGGTCGAGATTACCGAGTCACATGTTAAATAGGTCTGTTGCAGGGTCGAGATTACCGAGTCAGTATTCAAATACAAACATCTATCATCGTATCACCCTCTAATATATTTATTACGCACGATAATAATTAATTTACGAATAAAATTAGTATACTGTTAAGACTATAAGGATGTTTCTATGTTTTTTTATATTTTGATGCTGTGCACGGTTTGCATATAAATAAATAAATACAATGTACATACGCGTCCATTAAATATTCCCGTGGTAATCAGCAGCGTGTCCTGACCTTCAATACTGTGAAAATATTTTTGGTATTAATAATTGTGTCCATGAGGCATTCTTTATAAATTTGGCAATGTTTCAAGAGCTGTATTTTTCCACGGATGAAAAATACGTTTTCACGGCCATCTGAGAAAATGGAGCTGAGAATGTGTAATGGAAAAAATATTCGAGGGAATCTTGAAAATTCCTGGAATTCCATAAATTCAATTCGCAAGAAAATTAGCCTTTCTGGCGAACACGTATTTTTTGTTGGCGGTAATTCCAGAAATCGAAATAAGATTTTAATATTACGTTAGCTTTGTAGAAAATGTAATAAAGGGAATTATTGTGACGGCAATTTCAAGATCGTACTATATATTTCGTAGAATTACCTTACTTAGAATTACTTACCAAAAATATTGATTATTTTAAATGAATTTATGTAGTTTGTATGATGGAGGAGAACACAAAATTGACAATATTTATATATATATATTCCTCTATTGCTTCATTAATGATTTTAGTAGACGCTATCTTTATTGTGAGTACCTAAGGAAAAATACTAAGGTAGCCTATCAAATTTAATAAAAGGTTCAAATTTTGTATGTATTTGGATTATTTTACAAAATATGAAAAAAAAAATTTTTTTTATTGACGTTCATTCAATAGCTGTTTAAAGAAAGGACATTAAATGAGAAAATAAATAAACATTAAACATATTTTTCCTCTTTGCAAGTATTTGAATATCCGTCAAAAGTAGACTCACACTATTATCCTACTATTATAGTATCCGTGTCATAATTTTGGATAATCATATAATAATTTTTTTTTAAACGCAATGGTTTAAGAAGGACCGCGGGAAATGAATGAATTATATAACAATGGAAAAAATATTATTTTAAGTTCTTCACTCCTTTTAAACGTTTTTTGTTCAATTTTAATGAATTTCATTAATACATTGTTTACAAATAACATTATAATCAAGCATTATAATTTCGTTGTCTATCCGTTTGTCTGTCTGTTTGTCCGTAACTTCGTGTAACGTCCGTAATTTCGTTCGAATTCACGGCTAAAAAAACAAATTAAACGGCCGGAGATGGTGCTTCAACCCCGGGCCAGCAAACCCGAACTTACGCATGTTGCTATCACCGCCTCTCCGTGGACCGCCAAAAAGATACTATACATATAAACTAGGGCTTAGCAAAGACGCAAAGCAATGTTCCGTCATTTTTGACGGGTTACAGCTAGTACACAATAATAATATACACCCACTCCATATCGCCGAGTAGCGTTTTGCAATACATGTTATTTATGAAAATGTTCAGGAAATGATTCTAATACGAACCTACTTAACTAGAATTCAACGTACGATGTATGCCAAGAGGTATACCACCCATTACAATGAATTATATTAAAAAGTTACAAGAAGCGTAGGTATATAATATTAATAACTTATAACTTCTGCGTATAAATAATAAATAAAATAAATAAAAAATATAAATAAATACAGTAAATAATGTAGACTTAATTAAGCTTTTCCAATATAGTACTGTTACACACAAAACACCGGCTTCAGCATAACTCTCTGACTCATTAATATATTCAGATGAATATTTCAAGAATTAATGTAAAGGTCACGAGTGTTTTATCGACATTTTGCGAGAATTTTATTATTAAATTTATCATTTTTCGTAATCGTTCTCGGAAAACCTTTTTCTTTTTATTCAGCAAAGATATCTGAAATATTCATATCTATAATAGTTTTTATTGCTTTTTCATTGGTGAAATGCGTCCCCCTTTGATATTAATGCGTTGATCCTGTTACGGGTCATTTTAAGATAATATAATATTTTCAAAATTAATGAATTAAAAACATTCGAAGAATGTCTTCATAACCAGTAATAAATATAAATGGAACATTTCATGATTTTTTATGAGGACACAAATGTGTTAATACAATGGTGGCAGTATATTTATTGGAGTTTACCATGAAAATTTAAAATATTTTAGTCATAAATGACTTATTTATATCATATAAACTGTTTTTGAGTCGATAAGACTCAAAAATCTCATACTTTTTTAGTTTTTATTTATGAAACATTAAAAATTTGTGTGGAAAAAAACGCCGCAGCGGTAACGTTGATTACAATAAGCATTTAAAAATATTTATCTGTGCACATCAGAATACTAAATATGTTAATAGTTTTTCTATTAATTTAGGCTCTTGGGTTATAAATGTAAAGAGTCTATTGTGAATTTTTCAGGACTAGGTACGAACCCACAATTTTGATAACATGTTTAGTATCTGAGCGCTACATCGAACAAGCAAAATTATTTGAAGCCGTACGCCATATTCAAAGGCTGACCTGAAAGCCTTTAATAAATACCTAATCAACTTGTGGAGATGAACATATTTTCCCTTTCCATCCCTTGTGCTGGGAAGCCCAGACTGTGCTCATATCATGTCTTCCTGCCGGAACATGTCAAAAGTTTGACAGTGCAAACAAGAGGCAGTAACTAAATTTAAATTGTACACTTAGTAATTCACCCAAAGTTTATAAACTAACATCCAGTGTGTGGAACAACACCTATATATATATAGATAGCTATATAATGATATATAAGATATATATATATATATATATATATAGATGACTTTCGGGTTGGGGGATTCGGAAGGGAATTTACAAGCCAGGTGAATACCTGAACCTTCGTTCCGGGCATGCTCATTTCGTACCGCAGATGGGACATCTGATGGGCCGCTTCTTAGCTTTTCTCCATACAAGACGAGTATGCTAATGTGTCCATACAAATCCCTTGTCTCAACGTTAAACACCGCAGCAGCGGAGGTATTATTTACTTTGACGTAAGATATATGCTTCTCCAATAGGCTGCGTAACTGATAGCAATGGCGCAGGTAGGTATGCTGTTAAAACTGCTATTTTGAATGTTCATTCCACTGCAATCACACCACAGAAGGCAACATTTAAACGCGTCATCTGCGGCCAACATCGCAAATAAAGGAAACAAATATAATATATAAATTAAGACCAATTATAGATGTCTTGCAGAGACATATTCTAGTCAAAAAAATATATGTCTCTTAACCTGCAACGATATCTGTTTATACTGTTTCGTAGGAATTATAAATTTTTAACCACGTACGGCCATAGGGTAGTTGCATCAAATATGTAAAATAAAATTACAAATATAAATAACAGATACACAAACTTTAAATATTTTTTATAGATATATGGTGGTTCTTGGGTGAAATCGGTGAACGTTGCATTGTGTAAAGTGATCAATTAAGCCAGCCAAGAGAGATTATAAGCCCTGTGGACGCCCAATAAAGACTTCCGTACATGCTTTCCTATATAAAAACATTCCTCTGTGGACAAAATCCACTAATTTTATACTATAATATTTTAGACATACTTACCTACTAATAAACATTATCAATAATGTATGCAAGGGAACGATCGTTTCTTACGGATCAACTACGTGTAGGTATTCAATTAAACTTTATTCTGAAATACAAGTCAAGGCGTAAACAAATAAAATAGATTCCCACTATGTACCATATATGTATGGCAGCACTGCGAAGCCAAGAAGAAATAAATCATTTTCCAATACATGTTAACAAGCTCGTAAGCAATGCATTTACATAAATAACAATTATGATGATTCTGTTCATTGCACTAATTATTGTAATATTGGAAACAAAGATACTTGTACAATACACCTGTTAGAATTAATTACGCTTTGGCATCTGGCTTACAACTAATAAAATTATTATTTAGATTGTTTTCTCAAAATACCTATATTGAAATTAATGTCTGATGTTAAAGAGTTAATTGTTTGCTTGCATGTACATAAATTAATGTTACGTAATTGAGTTCAGATTATGAATATGTTGCTTGAGTATTAACAATAAACAGGCGGTAACCCCAAAATAAATATTAATTTATAAGAAGTTTCGATACAAGCCACGCCTAGTAAGATAGTTCAATTTTTTTAACAAAGAGATCGTCAACACTTCGTTATTGACTCTGATAGCTGGTCCTAGAGTGACATTAAGGTAGGTACAAATTATAAACATTTTATGAGTATTTTGAAGATGGCATGATTACACATTATATATATATATTTGGTAGGAGATCCGTGGATCGAGTCCCGGTAGCTGCCATATATTTTTTCGTTGATTTAATTTTTCTGTGTGTCTTTTCCATTTGATGAATAAATTAGGTATTATTTATATTTATTATATCATGTTTATATCTGTCTGATATCTTTTTTATTAATTTGGTTAATATTTTCACATTTGAAAAAGCATTTAGTCAATGGAGAAATTTCACTATCGACGCGTAAGCAGGGTGATTTTTATACACGTAGACGGAATTATATCCAGTAGGCTCATATTAAATTTGTTAGTTATGATACTAAATTAAACAAAACGCCTAAGGCTTATATCAATATTTCATTATTATTGAGATTACAAAACTGACAGCGTCATAAATAAACATTGTTTCAACATGTATGAATTCTATTTATTTTTAGTTAGGAAAAAGGGGGGCATTGTGATGATGTTTAAGATTTACCAGCGTTTAATTTGCAAAATATTGCGTATTTATACCACCTTTCTGGTATAAGTCGGTCACCCATCATTTGAAATAATAATTAATATCATTACCCATTGCTTTATCAACGAGGAAAAATATAATATTGAGTCATTTAACCCATTTTGCTCCGTATGGTGGAGCACTTACGGTACTTTTGAGATTGTGAAATAAAGTCAGTTAATTTAATATAAGTACATTTTATGTTTATTATTTAAAATACAGATTGTCAACAGCCCGTTAATGACCCTGAACGGTAAATGAAAATTGTATATAAACTAGCTGTAACTACTTGTGTAAATGTCGGTACTTTTACATGTCGGTTCCTAAAGAATAAGTATTTACTTATTTATAGCCGACACTCATAAAATAGTAATAACGACTTTGGTTAATGGTACTATTTAAACCCTGGCGATTGTGCGGAAATGAAATGGTTCGCGTCGTTGCTATGTTATAGATGTACTGTATTTTTGATCGGTCACGCAGGTTCGGCGGTAGCAACATGCGTTAAGCGGCCGGTTCGGGTTTGCTGGTTCAGGCCCCATCTCCGATCGTTTAATTTGGTTTTTACGGGGACGACAAAATTATTATATTTAGATAAATAAGTAAATGACGTTGAATGATTTGCCAGTTACTTTGTGGTGCAACATTTTCATTTAAAATATAATTTTGTACTACACACGCGATTTCCTTGTGTTATTTATTACTACAGTAGCCGGCAAACATCTTGAAATTTTACGGCGTAGTGGGGGGAAGTTTGCGCATGTACCATTCCACCAAAGAGACCCAAATTTTGTCTTCTGCGCATTCCCCCACTACGCCAAAAAATTTCAAGAAGTTTGCCGGCAACTGTACTATGATTTCGAGAGAAGTACATAGTCCCTCTCATAAGTAAGTAAAGTTAATAAATACAATTTTTTTATCAATCTATTCCGGTAGGGCAGGAAACCGAGCGGTGGGGAGGTTTTTTTGGTCACTAACGGAAACTGCTCTAGAGTCGGAGAAGTGGATTGAAAGGTGATATTATTCATATTTTCTGTACAGAAATGATTTTTTAGGATTTAAATGCTTTCCAAATTATTAGGAACGAGTGGAATACTTTTAATTTGTGACTGTCAAAAGAATGATTAGTATCAATTATCTGAGTATTTAATTCCGAGAAGTTTTTAGGCAACCATGTATGTATTCGAGAGGTACTGCTCCTCTAGAAACTATAGTAGTAATGAATAACTCGTATTGTGTGTGTAGTACAAAATTTAAATAAATATTATATTTTAAGGTGAATAATGATTTGATGCCACGAGATGTAGAAAAAATTAATAAAATTCGACACAAATGAAATATTTAGAGCGGATTGATTCAGATGAATATTTTTGCATTGGGCAATTCGACGTAAATATCATAATAATAATTTCTATACAAACGACGGTTTTAACATTCAATTGAATGTTAAAATGGTCACTTTAAATGTACGATAATTTAATTAATTTACAATGCATTTACTAATTGTATCACCCTTATATTATAATCGTTCATATAGGTTAAGTAATTGAATTCATTATTAAAAATTTATTTAAAAATGATAACTTTGTTTTCTTTCATTATTTGTTTTTTCGTTTCCGATGCTAACGCATCATCTTCAGTAATGTTATTAATACTAAACTTAAGACTAAAGGACGGCGTGAGGAATGGGTGGAGATTAGAGTCCGGTGGGTATGTGGGCGTGGTCGTGGAGTTTGAATATTGATTACATTTTTGTTACTATTTAATTGCCAAGTTTTCTAAAATACCTAGTTTCTTTCCTTTTTTACATATGCTTATTAAATCTACGCTATCATGGTCGAAAAAATGACTTTCAATTTTTTTAACCCTTATGTTACTACCCGGGTACCTGGGTACCCAATTTCGACTTTAAAGTTTTATATAAATAATTAATTTGAAAGGGAGGAAAGTAAAGAGAAGACGAACATTGCTATGAAAAGTAGTGACTTTCGAATGAGCTATTTGACCACTAAATTGTCTAAATATCAATTTGTGATATCCAAAATAGAATAATAATGATATGGTGAAACGTCCACCCAGGTTGAGTACCCGGGTACCTTGGGTAGCAACTAGTATGAGAAATTCCGGGTAGTAACATAACGGTTAAATGGTCTTTCACAAAGTTACATAGTAAAATTTAAAAGAACTATGCATTCATTATTTTATTATTCCTGATAATCGCGGTACGTTCCACTCAAGTCCGAGTTAATTCGAAATTTCCGGATAAATAGCGGGAGATGTATCCACTAGGCAGTCAGTTATAGTGAGGTTTGAGTGAATGGAGCGCATGTCTATATATGGAAAGACAAGAAATGTATGCACCCATTAACTTTTACCACTACCGGCTATTCCGTTTGCGGTGACTCTGGGTACCTCACCTGGGTAACCGGGTAAGTATCCGTGTACATATTGTGATTAATTATTATGCGGGTATTAAATGTTCATTTCCTTGTGAGTAAAACGTATCTTACGATGCGTCAATTCTTTTCCCACGAGCGAAAACATCTTGCCGCTTGCACGAGAATTAAACTAAATTAACGATCGTATATATAGAAGAGTGTAAACGAATAAAAAATCTATTTATCTTTTCAAAATAAATAAAAAATAACGGATGCGGGCTTTGTAAATAAAACGAGATCAAACACAGAGGAAAACCCAAACCAATGAGGCGCAGTTATATTTTCCCGGATAATCCAATAAAAAAAACGGGAGAGACTCAATCAATAAGTACACAATAATAATTTTATCTGGGGGTTTTATTCTGGGATACTTGTTTGTAGACATAGAGACAAGACGTACGGTATTACAGGGTTCACATAAAACCACTGACACGTGAAGCTCGGTTCGAAGAAAGATAATCCAACATCGTATTTTTAAATAAACCGGCTTGGAAAACTTTCGCATGTATTCTAAATATCTTGTCAATGTTTTTTATTGATTTTCAAATAAATTTACTGAAAATCATACATCGTCAACAAAATTAAATAAGATGAGAAAATAAATATAAAAGTGAACGAGATACCACAGAAGGTTGTGGCATTCTCTGCTTAACCTCAACCGCCATGTTGTAAGTTAATAGTTGTATTGAGTGTATAATAAAGAAGTGTAGAAAGTGTAGAAAGGAAAAGTAGATTAAACGTAACCTTAATTACATTACATAGAATAATACACATTACTGTAGAGTGTTCAAATATAAGAAAAAATATATACATAATACGTAAAAAAATATATACAAATACCGGCTTGTTTCGACGTGTTCTGTCTTCCTGTAGTTTTTACAAGACAGATTTTCCGATGATTCATACGACACATATAAACTAGTGTCATGTAAAATGAATCAGCTGTCTGAGAAACAGCACATGTCAGGAAATTCGTATTTATGTTCACTTTTATTAAGATGTGTTACAGTTCAAATATTTTATATTTTGATAGAAAGCAATAACTTTGTAGTTTGATATATTAAAATAAAATAAAAGATGTCAACTTTGCATGAAACCACGAATTTGGTGGTTTTATACAAAGTTGACGTCGTTAATTTTATTTTAAAATATTTTACTCCGATTATCTTTAAAAACCTTAAGGCTGGCGCCACACTGGGCGTATCTCCCGCCGCGTCGCAAATGTTTCATCTACGCATAGATCATAGGTACGTGAATTTCCGATTACCGTGTAGTTTACAGTAAGTCACGGCTCTCGGAGCGGCTCGCACGTGTTCCAGTGATAAACAAACAAAAATAAACACGGCGGTGCATCCTGGTGCATCAGTGCGCTCCGGGCACGCGGGGGGGGGGGGGGGGGGGGAAGGCGCATTGCGCGCCCCGTGACGCGCAATGCGCCAATTAATCCCACCAGCCAATTAATTAATTTAATCCCACCAGCGGGTTATTTGGCACGAACCCTGAGCAACAGTATCACGCAGCAATCCCATTTTTCAAAAATAAATCAATTTTGTTGCACTCACACGAGTGCTAAGATCGCGAGAAGAAAGCATAATGTATCCTTGCATACCAATACTGCGAACTACGCAAACAATTTCGTCATGCCTGGTACTTAACCTAACCTTGAGTAATTAGCGGGGGCGAGCGTGAAGCGGTACAATGCTTGTAACCAATGTTCCCTCGAAAATTTGTCAACACAGTGCCACAGTATAGTAAAGCATACAGTATTATATCTTCATACAAACAGCCGAAACGACACCCTTCGAAATCTCGGTATACTTCGAACTGCTCAGTCGCCGCAGGGCTGCAGTAACGTACGGGCGCAAGCAGTGTGAGACGCTCCCACGCATACATTTAGGTCAATTTATGGCACCCCAAACCATAAAGAGTCAGTCAATGAGCAGCCCTGGTGCGTTTTTAACCAAGTTTAAGTACCAAGCGGCCCTAGGTATTTATTTCAAGGACACTGCCAAGATAACATACTGTATGTATTTATTATACTGTGACAGTGCGGGCAAAAAAATACAGCACGCACACAAATTTTATCGATATATTTCAACCTTGAACTGGTTGGGTGGTATTGTTTTAAATTTCTCCCCAAGCGCACAAATTATAGAATTGTACCTTAAAATTACACAGAAGATTTGAGAAGTGATCCAAAACTAGGCGAGGAAATGCGATCGAAAATAGTTTAACGATTTTGATTTTTTTTAAGTATTTACTAAAATTGTGGGTAATCCCAAAAAATAATAATTTCGAATGTCCGTCCGTAACTTCGTATCCAATAACTGATCTGATTGTGTTTTCAAAATTACTATGATTTCAAAATCGTTATTAGATAAAATAAAAAAAAACATCGACATTATGCTTTTTTAATAAAATGCTCTGAAATAGATTTTTTTCAAATATTTAGATTTCTAAAATAGGTATTTTATTTTAATTAAATGTCATTGGTCAGTACTCATTAATCAAAATATATAATTTTCTATGTAAAAATGTCCATCACCAGCGCTACCACATGGCTCAAACAATAATGAGGTATACGAAGCATAATTCTCTATTAAATAATATGCACCACAATTATAGACGCAGATAGCGCTGTTCTCACAGCCTTAACTGGCGGCCGAAATATATACATATAATAAAAGTACCTACATTATTTTTGACAGGTTATAGCTAGATAAACTTAATTTCATGAATTAATACAATTTTACTGCGTATTTTGAAAAGGACTTAAAAAAACGTGTTGACGGAATTTTTTTAGCGAAAAACCAAAAACTTTTCTGTGCATTTGTAGATCTGCAAAAGGCTTATGATAAGAATTATAAGAGGAAGGTTATGGAAGGTACTCTCTGGTTATAAGGTGAACAGTAAACTTTTACACGCAGTTGCATCCCTTTACGAGGGAAGTACTGCATGTGTAAGAATCATTGGATCATTCGCACCATGGTTTGATATAACAAAAGGTGTTAAAGAGGGTTGCGTAATGTCTCTATGGCTGTTCAACTTGTAAATGGATAATTGTGTGAAAGATCTGGAATGTATGAATGTAGGAGCAAAAATATTTGATTGTATGCTGTTTACTGTACGCGGATGATGCGGTATTAACGGCAAATAGCGAACAAGACTTACAAAGTCTAGTAAGCAGGATGTGTAATTTATGCAAGGAAAGCGACCTTATTATGAATGTAAACAAGCCCTTAGACGTATGTGTGGCAAATCCAGTTATGATAGAGTAAAGAATGAAAATATTAGGAATGAATGTAAAGCTGATCGTAGCATAATTCATAGAATTAAAACAGGGTCGCTCAGGTGGTGTGAACATGTTGAGCGAACGAATGAGGAGAGAATGGTAAGAAAAATGTGTAATGCAAGTTATTATTATTTCTGCGTATCATAAATTACAATCCCGCTCACGAATCAGAGTGATATTATTTTTATATTCGGTGGTAAGCCGAGGATTATTACATTATACTTTATGAAAAAAATATAGAATGCAGTTATGTTTTCGTGGTCGCAACACTGAGCTCATGCGGTCCTTATTCCGAATGATATAAACTTAATTCCGTCGTATTCCGTAATATCAACCTCATATTAATAGGTTCTTGTTGCTTTCAAAATGATTTGATTCACGTACATAAATATCAATTTTTTTTTTTAATTTGCGCTAAGCTTGCCACGCAAGCATTTCACAACGCAATCTTATGAAGTTTGCGAGATAAAATTAAGCTATAATAATGAAACCTGTAAGATATTTTAAATCTGTTGGCGATCTCTAGTCTCTACAGCCACCACAAGAGTAGGTACTTCTCTCGCGCCGTCTGTGATGGTCATCCAAAGTCAACAGCTTAATGAGTCGAGAAACGACGTTTGAAATCCGGACCTGCCAAAACTTTCAAATTGATTCACAGAAATCGCTGGTCGACATTTTTGACTCATCCGTGTCAGAAAACAAATGGAAAATAACAGCACACAGTGAATAGACCAAAGTTCTCAGTAAGTGAGAACACGGTACTATTCTTAATTTCCTGCATTTTAGATATTTAAAAAATGTGTTCTTTAAAATGTTCTCAATCTTCTAATAAGTTTATTCTAATTTCTCTGTTGATTCGATACTCATTGTAAAATACTCTGTAAGATACATTGTAAGACTGTAGATTGTCATACATCCAAAGTGATAAAGATAAAATAAATTATTTATTTAAAACCAACATCACTTTGTATCAGAATTGCGACATACACTGACGATACACAAGTTTAATCGGAGCATCGTTCTTTAATTCACATAAATTTTGTAATTAGTACTAATTGTTACTCCTTAATACTTCACAAATACGTAGGTAGGTACTTTTCTATTTCGCTTTAAGTTTGTCTTTCGTTTGTTTACGGTATCACGCTAGTTTCTATGATATCGTATCGCTTGTCAAAACATCAACGCACACTGTGTTGCTGCAGACCTGTCATCTCTCTTATATAGGACAATGTCGTTTCGCGATGTTTCCAGAATGTTATAGATTATCTCAGATCTTTGCAGTAATTTATAATTTACTGTAAAAGGTGGAGAGTGCTGTAAGATCCTCGATTACGTACAATTCTTACTGCTTATAACATTACGTGACTGTTCGATCTTTACGAGCAGGACCAGATGTTGGACGCATCCACCTTCTCCCACACCTTTCCATAGTGAACGCTCTGCTAAAATCTTGCATCTAAGACTTTGACCCAATCTCGCTTGATTTTTTAATTTTAACCGCTTGACTGTGTGAGGATCCTTGTGTGTACGTGACCGTACAAATCCTTCAGATAAGGAACAGAGTGAACCAGAAGCAAATAGTGAGACATAGCGCCCTTCTGATAAGGAAGGAACCAGTCCATCTACCTGGATCCGGAGGATGAGAGCGAGCTCCCTTTCATTGTCAATTGACCTCTTCATAAACTTGTACCAAATCCATTTTTCAATAACTCTCCACTCTACAATCCATGTTCAATCAGTGACAATACAATGTAAAATAACTTATCTCAATTTCAAAATTCGAAGAGAAAATACATTCTGGTCGAGAAGTTTAAATACTTTGGAGTGGATTTCTCTTGGTGGAAGACAGGAAAGTGAAATAGTGAAAAGAATCGGGGCTGTTGGTGGTGTTTTCACTTCACAGTACCTACAGATGATAAAGAAATCTGAGTTAAGTATTACGACCAAACTGACTTTCACGCTTGACTGTTTACTTTAATATATGGCCACTAAATATGGATTCACACGGTGAGAGTGGGAATAAGAATCTAGGCTGCTGAAATGAGATATTTTGAGGAGTAGCAGGAGCGACATTAAGGGGTTGCACCGCCTTGAGGCATCAAAAAAATTCATACTAAAAAAAAATTGTCATAACTAAAGTACATATAAAATCCGTTTTATCATCGTAAATTGTGGAGTATAAAAGCAACGTCAACAATATCCAAAAAAAAAATACAGTCATCGAGAATTACTAATATAAATTGTACTGAACGCAAGATTTTATAGGAAACATGATTGTGGAAGGGATAGACACAAAAAATCTAGAATTCAGTACATTTTAAATTACTAATTCTCGGTGACTGCATTTTAAACATGTTTTTGAATTTTTTGGATATTGCTGCCTTTGATTTTGTACCCCACACTTATGTTTATCATTAAAAAATTATTTTATTCATTTCAAAATGGCGTGACGCGCGCAGCTGGTGGAGATAAACATGTCGCCAGAATTTGAATGAAATGAAAAAGTTAATTATTTATTTGTTAAAATGTAAAAAGTCTATGATACAGCGAATCGAAAAAAATTTAAAAATGTGGCAATGAGAGTATTTTGAACACAATTTTCATTTCTTCTCAAAAAAAAATCTAAGCTAAAAGAATCATAGAAATAAAACGGCGCATTTTATCACAAAAAATCGTCTGCGCTTTATCGTAGATAATGTAATTAGTAGGAAGTGTGCAAAACTTGAACAAAATATTTTTGACATATCATCTCCGCCAGTCTAAAAAGGAATGTTTCGAGAAAAACATAAAGAATAATGTCATTTGTTTAAAAATTTACCTACCACGCTAGCTTCAAATTGCTAACTAAATAAAAATTTAAATGAGTAATACATTATCTCGCATCAATTTTAGCGCGAACCCACATATTTATGAATACATTCCGCAAAACACAACTTATTGCCAAGACTCGCTTTGTTTTTAAAGAAACGCTTAACAAAGCATATTCGCAGAGCAACTCCGCAGTAATGAAAATTATTTGCTTCTTTAATCGTTCTTATGGCAAGATTAATATCTAAGCAATGAACCCACAAAATGAGAGATTTTTCGTTTCAATGCGAGCATTATTTTTTTTTCAATTTCACTTTGAACGTCGTTAATCATTTCATCGCCTACGGCTATCGTATCGACTATTAAAATAACATTTTCTTTCGATCATCGTCAATAACGAAAGAAACTGAATTAAAAACGACCAATTAAAATTTAAAAAAAAAGATATCCAATCTTAAGAAACGCATCGATATTGATACTACCGTTTATTTTGAACTTTCTTTAATACGCCATTAGTGAAAATGTAATAGTATTGTAACATGTAACATACACGTAGGAGTTGAAATAATGTGAGTTTGGAGATTATTTTCGACACAGCTTTCTCAAAATTATTCTGCAGTTCGCGTGAAAGTTCGCGTTGGACTTTTTTGCTGGTGCTCGTATCATAGCGACGAAAGTGGAACAATATTTAGCCCCGAAGTAAATAATACTCCGTTGCAGTAGCCTGTGCAAATATTTTAATGGCCACATAAAGACCAATAACGGTACAGGGCAGGCAGCAATACGATCGTAAAAAGGACATTATTTTGATAACAAATCTCGCCTTGCGGAGTTTGAAAACGGAACGGGTCTTTGATGGGAGAATATTTACGAGATGTACGATATCAAAATCCATAAAGAGAACAAACAGCAGTTGGTACCGATTGCCTCACAGGTCACAGTACAGAAGTGCTGCGTCTCAGGAAGGAGTGATCTGTGGACGATTCCCTAGAGGATAAGATGCAACGATGTGGACGATTCTGAAGAAAACATAAAATAAATCATGGCACGTACAATACAAACATATCTTCAAAATATAGCAAAATAATCTGTAATAATCTGTATTAATGATCCACAATACAAGCATCTACGGCAACAAATCATCTATATTACGATTGCTTCAAAAACGCAGTACGCAGTGCGTGCATTTGCCATTACCAATTTAAACATTTAACCAAATCGTATGAAAAGCAACAGGCAAAGGGCGATAGCTAATCGCAGACACTAATGGCCTCGCAGTGTTCAATATCAGCCGCACAGCGGCCGTTACATCTGGTAGCCATCGCAGACACCATAGGCCTCGCAGTGGCTAGTATAGTAACCCGCAGGGCCTAGTATTATATACTTTTACTAGCAGTTAGCTTAACTTACTAGCTAACTTAACTGCTAGTGAATATACTATTGTAGTCGACTATTACTTTGTGGTTATTCATTGCAAATTAAATTAAACACAAATTCTTGTTTTATCTAATATTTTTATATGAAATAATGTTCTAAGAACAGTTACTGGATTTGATCCCACCCAGAGGGATGAGTAATTAATTAAGGATAAATCATAGAAGTCTCACAGAAACGAAGCTATTTATATATGAGAAAAGTAGACGGAAGTCTCTTATATGATGGCTCGGAGCTTACAATATATGAAATGTTCTTGATTCGAACATACCTATATATAGAACTTTCAAAAAATTTGATAATGTGTTGATTTTCTTATGATGAATTGGTGAACGTTGTATTATGTAGAGTGATCACTTAAGTCAGCTGTTACAGGTTGTAAGCCCTGAGCCATCGTATAAGAGACTTCCATCCACTTTTCCCATATACAGGGTTATTTGTAAAACATTAATAACCTCGCAGGACTATATTCCTGCCTTGATTATGAGTCGAAAATGTTCAAGCTATTATGACCTAATATCAATAGTTATGGAGGTGTGCGACATCAAAGTTTGCATTTTTTCTCTCAATATTTCTGTCTTATTTTTTGTAAAACGTTGGACTACCATTACAGTAACTCATATCGATTACTAAAAATTCATTCGTTCCAATAAAAGTTCAATAAAATGATAAAAACCCTGAAAAAATTCCAATTCTAATGTTTTCCAATTGGAATTCTAAGGTTTTTATTTTTTTATTTGACTTGTATTGGAACGAATGAATTTTTCATATTCGGTAATGATAGTCCAACGTTGTACAAAAAATAAGTCAGAAATATTGGAAAAAAAAAATGCAAACTTTGATGTCGCATATCTCCTTAACTATTGATATTAGATCATAATAGCTTGAACATTTTCGATTCATAATCAAGGTAGGAATGTAGTCCTGCGAGGTTATTAATGTTTTACAAATAACCCTGTATAAATAGCTTTCTCTCTGTGAGGCTTCTATAATTCATCCTTAATTAACAAATTCTTGTGTTTAATTTAATTTGCAATGAATAACCTTGTTTAAACAACTTTATTTTTGGTAACACCAACCAGATTCGGAACCACCATCGTAAATTACAAACTAAACATTATAAAATATGAGCAATTATATTTTTTGGTAACTTGATTTTGTTTACCTGCCATATGATATTATTTTCAACGTTAAACATATTTTAATTGTCTGTTTTGTTTTTAAATATTATACATTTATTAATGATTTCAATTATAAAGTGCATTTTTTTAACACTATATACTGTATACACTCTTAATTGAAGAGTTGATATAACCGATTAAACCAAGTGAAACATTTTTATTTAATTTATAATAATAAGTCTTTCTAACAATCGAATGCGCATTAAACCTTTTCAGAACTTCATTGTGGGGTTAAAACATCGACACTAACCAAGCCACCCAGAAGAAAAAAAGAGAACCGAAATTTCTTGATACGGAATGTTCACAATTTCGCAATTCTGCGTCTTTATAACATCACGAGTTTTATATTTTGTTGACGTAATATTATTTAGTAGAAGGAAAAAATATTTTTACATTTTAAGATAAATTTAAGAATTTCGAAATATTTCCAAAAAAGAAACAGTACTTTTATTGCCCCGGTTAATGCGATCCCGGATAATCGAGAGTCTACTATAGTAGACAAAATTCAAGATTCCGAGAATCGAAATAAAGTGCCACTTGAGTGATGGTCATGAATCACAGCCCGCTGAGAAGTAACTCGTAGTCGTTCTCCAGGTTCTCGAACGGGCAAGGAAGTGGGCGTCCGATTTCCTCTCAATTGGGAGAGAAGTCCGCCCCCGCGATACGTGCTGTAAAACGATAATATACTTCTCACACTAACCGGGCCCGAAGGTAAACTTTAACCAATTGAAGTCTGGTTAAAACTATCGTGAAGCCCGAACTCCTCGTGGTTTTGTACTTGTACCTTCTAATTTTGAATATGGGTTCCGAATAATGTTAATCAATAATCGTATTTCAATCCAGAATATTTTTAGTGCCTATGCTCAAATTTTTCGAGAACACAATACTGGATTTTATCCTCAAGGGGACATCATGATCTATAATATATCTAGATTAATGATGTCAACTTGTGGTTTGAAAAGAAAAGAAATTAAATAATTTTCAGGCGTATTCTAAATGTAGTGTTGAAAATTCTGAAGAGTATCATATATGTACACATATAAAGAATGTTACTCCAATCAAAATATAGATATGTCATTAACAATGGTGACGTTTATGGGAATGACAAAGTTTTCGACTGAAGTAAAAATACAACTCATACGAATACGAAACAAGGTGTGCAAGTTAAACATATATTCAATTTACAAAAATTTAAAAGATGTGGTAGTCCATCATGGGTGGGATCGTGAACGTTACATTGGATAAAGTGATCACTTAAGCCAGCCGTACGACAGGTCGTAAGGCCTGCGCACACCTAAAAAGACTTCAGTACCTACATTACCATATAAAAAATAGTTTCATCTCTATGAGACATGTATAATGTATTTCAATTGTCTAATATGAATTTTGTGCGTTGTGTATGGGCTTCTGAGAACAGCTTTAAAATTATCTAAAAGTGAAAATGAGGAATCAGTACTGAGAATAATATTAATTTTGAACACGGCAAATCTTTCTAGGCCGCTCATTTAATTTCACTCCTAAAATAAAGTCACAGAACACAGCTTTAGAAAGTACCGTACACAGGTCCATATCTTAGATCTTTATAAGGTATTATGTGTTCGAGAAGGTATCCATCGTTTTGACCGAACCCTTCAAACGAGTAATAAATACCTTATCAGATCTTTCGGAAATTATTTTAGAAACTAGCTGCAACCCGTCAAAAATGACGGAACTTTAGTACATCTATAGCATCTTTTTGGCGCACCACGGGGTGGTGGCCGTGGCAACACGCGTGAAACGGCCGGTTCGGGTTTGGTGGCCCGGGGTTCAAAGTTCAAAGCCCCATCACCGGCCGTTTAATTTGTTTTTTTAGCCGTCAATACGAACGAAATTACGGGAACAGACAACGAAATTATCATGTTTGATTTTAAATAGCGTATGAAGGGATTGAAAGAAATTGGATCGTAATGGACATATAGAATATTAAGTGGGAAAGTAATTATCCTCCAAATTTACCTTTGCGAATGCGTTAATCACAGCATTACATGTCTGTGCTGTATTTTTTCGTTGTGAAATATTTGATAATTTGGGGAAGCGCAATTCGTTTCACATCATTTTTCATATAAATATAATGTAGTATTTTTGTTTTGTATTTGTATTACAAAATAATTTTAGTCCAATTAATTTTAATTACATTCTACTTTGTTTATGTTCGTTGGGGCATCTTTAATACTCAATTCTATCATCATCCCTCAGCGACAATATGCTATAGTGATTATATATACTATATTATTTCTTTGGGCAAAAGGAACAACCGAATAAGGGCCTGTTGTTTCAAGTTGGATTAAAGTAAAAGTTCGTTTAAGGCATACATTTTTGCGTTATCCTTCGATCAAACGATCCGTTCCCGAAAAAATCTATGCTTTAAACGAACTTTTACTTTAATCCAACTTGAAACAGCTGGGCCTATGTCAAAAAATTCAGGTTTTCGGGAGAACCAAAACAAAATTTTGGAATTTTACGAAGTATCTCTTAAAGCTTTGGTTATTTTTACCTAATTTTTGCAACAGTTTTTGTTTTTTGTACAAGTTGTTAAATCAAGTTGACTAATGTCGTTGGTTATTGCCAATTTTTTCAAATATTAATCATGTCATTTTTCCTTTTTCAAAAAATAAAAAAATAGTCACCTTTTATTTTATTTTCTGACTCATCTAATTTTTCCTTGCTAGACGTGTGTCTAAAAAACAACTTTTCATACTTAATTCAAAACCAGATTTTATTTATTATTCGGCTAGATTTAGTCGCCGTGCTGAGTTTGAACTTTTAACAAGTTTTTGAGTCAATTGTAAATGTTTTACTTTAATGTCGACGGTGGCGCTTTTCCAAATAACTGATTCAAAGAAATAACTTGAAATGTGAATCACACAATACACAATATAATTAAAGTACTCTGTACTTTACCACAGGGCACGGTAAGAAGCTTTCTCTTTCTTCAATAACCATTGAGTAGCATACCACTAAAAACAATACGATATTGTGATGGAAATGCAAGTATAACAACACAGAATAATGCAATAGAAATTGTTGGTTTGCAGTGAAACAGAAACCTTACTGGAACTTATTGTAAATAAATAACATTGAATATTCAAATAGCAAAACGACGCGCCTTCAAAATACTATTTTATTATTGAATTATTTATTGCCATGAAAATTTTGCGTGTTTTTAAATAGAAACGTATAATTATTTGACTACACAATTTCTTCCTGCATGCATTCTTCACGCTGAGACATAAAATTCGAAAAATCTCTCGAAAGAAAGCCGTCAATTAACATCGTTTTCGACGCGCAGCATAACAATTATCTGGAAGAATCTGTATATAAATTTGATCGTTGAAAAAATCCAGTTTCAAGCACAATTTCACCAGCAGCAGTGCAAGTGGTTTTGAAAAACGTAAATGATATAAATGAACAACAAAATAATATTCAGTTTATACAGCGCTTAAAATCATGTATTTTAAAGTATCGCTTGTGGAATCTAAATGTTCTGCAGACTGCGAAAATGAACAACGATTTAAAAATGATCGACTACTATTATATTATATTCATGCAAATTTTTCTTTTAAAATAGAGATGTGAACGCGGAATCACATCACAATCGCTTCAAACCGATATACTATTTTCAAACTAAGCTTAACGCTTGTTCTATGAATGGGGCTCGGACCACCGACCATTGGATCACTGGGCGAAAGTTTGAATCTCAAGACCAGACCAACGAGCTATTCAAACTGACTTTGCATTTAAAATCATGGGGAAAAAATGAACCATGGTTCTTGATTATTGCTGCTCACAATATAAATACTCTCAATTTCAAAAGTCTAACAAGATGAAATAAATATTTTTCAAAATAATTAAATTTATGTAGGTGTACATGACTAATGTATATCATACGACGGATATAAAAACAAAAACATCAATATCCCACTGTAGTGTTTCTGAGATAAATACAAAAAAACCAGTAACTACTCCAGGAATGTTCTCAGGAATCAATGAACCAACATTTAAATTTAACTTTTGTTATTTTTTCATCAAATGATTCAGCAACATTGTAGATTGACATTTAAAAAAAAATTGATTATATTATTTGTTTATATCTACTTCTTTTATTTTTTTATTATTTTATATTATTTTCTTTTATTTCAGAAGTAGATATAAACAAATAATATAATCAATATTCTTTATTTAACTTTCAAATATGTACCTCTTTCCATTTAAGAAAGACAATCGAATTAGTAAGTGTAAACCGTGTGCACGAGGCACATTGTTTCGTTGTGTTGGTATTTGTACTCGTAAACACCAACACAACGAAACAATATGCATCCGTACGCACGGCTTACACATACTAATTCGATTGTCTTTCTTAAATGGAACGAGGTCTACCTGGGACGTGGATTTATTTGTTGCTGCATAAAACAAATTCTTGTACTTTTCTGCTTATTTTTTCAACTGCATTCCATCACTTACTGCGCCCATAACTCGGTCGGTACGTGCAAGTAAAAATAATTGATTACGGCGCGAGGCCATGCGCTTCCCGCGAACAAGAATCGCCTTCATCATTCTAAGAATTTCGTGCGGAGTGCAAGTGGTGTTAATTATTTGGTAATATTCCAAGTACGCCGTACTGCGGCGATTACTTTTTATGCACCATTAAAAGTTCCGAGAATTTATGAATACGTGCAAAATGGTGGCACGGGCAAGGGCCGCCGCGCGCTGAGCGGAATTCGAGAACTTTTAAAATTAGACGCCAAAGTATACAAAAACGAAGAAAAACTTCGCGTAAGGCTGAAACTACGTACATTTATCCGTCCAGGCCTGTAAGCTGTTTCAGTAATACCGTGAAGTTACATTATAGGTGGGACCTGCAAGGATAACGTATGTCGAAATACAAAAGTAATCAGATATCAGGTTAATTGTTATTAATTAACTTTGTTTAAACCACTTATTTATTGAAAAAAATCAACATGTTTCGAAGCCAATGGCTTCTTCGTCAGGAAAATAAAAAATAATATTTAAAAATCGAAGTATAGATCAAAATATTAAAAAGTTTTGTATGGAAAATGATAATATAAAGTACCTACTTTTATTTTAGGTATTTTATATTATCATTTTCCATACATAACTTTTTAATATTTTAATCTATACTTCGATTTTTAAATATTATTTTTTGTTTTCCTGACGAAGAAGCCATTGGCTTCGAAACATGTTGATTTTTTTCAATAAATAAGTGGTTTAAACAAAGTTAATTTATAACAATTATAATTATGTTACCATAAAATAAATTTGCTATATTTGAAGAAGAAGATATCAGGTTCTTTGATAGATAGCTGTCGACTAAGATATAATAAATAATAGTTGTAAATAAAAAATATTTTCATTAATTTGTCACGGATTCGTGTCGGTGGGAAACGAAATGAAACAGTGGTAACAATTTAAACTTCCATTACGTCACTCGATATGAACTGAACCCGAGTAGAATATTTCTCGAGAATCTTCCACTTGTCTTTGGTATACCACTGCACGCCATTTGTATCGTTAGAAAATTCCGCACGTAAGTACTCCACTCGCTCCTTAGTCTATGGTATCGCCCGCTGTCTGTTTCGATTTCTGTGCTTTCGCTTCTGTCAAAACATCGCGTGGCTCACCGCGTGCGCATTGCGTAATTTATACCAGTCTTTCCAGTATATACCACATCCTTTTAAACGATACAAAAACATTCCAAAACACCCAGGCTGTTTCGAAAATCCACTATTATGAGCAGTTCTTATCGTTTTAGAATCTTGTGAAAAACAATCATATAAAACAAAGGAAAATCTAAGTTTCGACGGTTTCATATCCAGCAAAGTCGAGAGGGAAGCGCTGAGAGAGAAAGGCGAATGAAGGAAGGGTATTACTGTTAAAAAAGAAAGACTAATAAAAATAAAAGTCGGTTGACCTCAATATTGCAAGGAATAGAAAGCAGAAGGAATAGAGCACTGTCCGAAGCCTTTGTAATATGTCACAACACTATCGCAGGATCTAGAACGGGCTCTAGCAATTTAGAGTTATCTAGAATATTCAGGAAACGCCTGGAACAACCTATGTAGAAGCGACGAGAACCTTCTCCTAAATACTAGAAAGGAAAAGAATCTTCTCGAGTGTTCGATGAAACCAGCGTTTGGGCATAAATACGGTACTACGCCGCGGTGCAAGAGTTCTGTTTTTGACAGTTCGTTCGGTGCGAAGTTCACGTGAGGCGATGGCCAGGTTTGCCCAGTCGCGAATTTAGGAGCGATTGATGTCAGTGAAATAAGTACTTACCGATAATGGCGAAATAAATAAATGAAAATTCTATGTGCGAGAATTGTATATTTTAAGAGCGATTAAAAAAATATTCCCAGCAATAATAAAGTGTTCACATACAAGTGATATATTTCGAAATAGTGCAATTTAAAGAGTAGCATTAAGTTTAATTCGTGTTAAGTGATTTTGTCAATTTAATAATTAATTAATCACTAATTAATAAATCGCTTATTAATTTCCAGTGTTTTCAAATTGTTTTCACGACCAGTAACAATATAGTAAAGAAAGTGAGGTATGTATAAGTCAGACTAAACCATAATCTACACCGCACCTTAATAGACTTTCGACAGTATTTCACGTATTAAAATCACTAAAAAAATTCATTTAATTAAATTATCATATCGTTCAAAAACAGCGGTGATGTGGTCTAAATTCCTGGATGGGTTTGTTTGCCTGCAAATCTAAATATCGAATATACATATTTCCGAAGAAAACGGAGGTATTCTTATTCCTCATAAAGGTCCATGCCTTCTAAGCTGACGAAACCGCGCTAATAGTCAAAACTAATCATGAGAAAATGTTATGATGAGGCGAAGAACGATATGATCTCGTTAAGAAATCGGTATGATTTTTTTTCGACTCTCGACAATGACAACACTCCATTACATGGCATGCAACCGTCCGTGTAATGAGTATGACCATTAAGGCTACATCTTACATTAAATAACCCAAATACACAGAGAAGTAAAGACAGGAAAATTATACAAATTTTCAATCTACATTGCAAAGTTTATTGTAGAGATAAACAACAATTAGACACTGAAATTATACAATTATACAAAAAAATATATAAAGTAACAACCAAGCGCAGCCAAATGTACATATTAAATAATTTACTTATTATCAACAACTTTCTACATTTTTTTGTTATATATTTTCTAACTCTTTTTTTTTCAGAGCAATATTCTAATCATACTAATTTATCTTTTAAAATATTATACTATGTTTATTTATGTATTAATAATACAAGCCCTGATTTGGGATTTCACATCACATAAAATACTAAGAAGCATAGCTATCTAAAAAGGTACATTGGAATAAAATTACAAAAAATGAATTAATATTAACAATTTAAATACAAAAATCATAAGTTGATACGTAAAAAAATACAATAAGTAAAGTGTAGTAAGAAGTAAAAGAAAATATAATAAGTAATCAGTAGATACAAAAGAAAAAATGATTAAAACATGAAAAAATTTAACAAGATAAATACAACAAATGCGGGGTATAAAAGCAAAGGCACCAATATCTAAATGGTTATTTGACCGTTATTTGACATTTCAATATGTTTTATCATTGATTGGTATCTGATTCTGACAATTCTACTGTCAAACATCGGCTTTAAACAACAATTATATCGTTATTTGACATTTCAATATGTTTTATCGTTGATTGGTATCTGATTCTGACAATTTTACGGGCAAACATCGGCATTAAACAACAATTATATCTCAGTCATCGATACAATCAGATATAAATCTCAAATAACTGTACCATGTGTAACCGGTTAAAGCGACAATTTGACCATCACTACTTTTTGATTTTTAACTTTTAAAAGTATCTAACCCGAGGCGTCTACTATTTAAATGTAAAATTTCAGTGCCGTTTTCTTATTATAAGTGTGGCCTGTCTGCTAGGTGGCTTGCGAATTCTGAGAAATTAATTAATTTAATAATTTTTTCAAACCACAAAGTAAACGCTATAAACATAAAAAATAACTTTGTTTTTTAAATGAACCCCGAAGTAAGGTAAAGAAAACGAAATGGATACACTAAAAATCTAAATATTTATTTGTCAAAATTGTTTTCTCACTGCTCAGCTTTTTCGAGAACACACTGGAAAATAAACGAGTATACGTTGAATCATAAAGTAAATCGCTATAAATCATTATGGGAGGAGATATAAAAACCACGTTGGGCCAAGAATCAAAATTCATACAAGGCCTTTAGCGAGTCGTTTACTCCTAAAAGCAACAACACGTTTCCTTATCGAATTCTTACTTCGGGGTCACTCTTCCAGCTCCGCATCATGAAATCAGGTCCTCGGTAGCGTGGTCCACACGACACAAAGATACAATGTGGTTTTCCTAAGAAAATTAATCACCGGGCATGCTCCCAATACCAGTAGCCCGACGGGCGATGCACCGTCGACACGAGCTTCGTTTTGTATCGATAATTTTGTCGTGTTTCCGCATTCTCGCTCCCAAACATTTTCAAGATCGAATGTGAGTAATGTTACGTAATACGGTGTTGACCTGTTTCCCAGGAATATTTGGACAAATATTAAAGGCACTAAAGCATGAAACTAAACTAGTTTGACGTTGCGTCGAAGATTATTCAATAATCAATAGTTATCGACCGAAGTTTCGGTTTCGGACAGTTTCGGGCACTAAAAATAGTTTCAACTGCGGTATCGGTTTCGGTCAAAAATCTGCCGAAACTTCCGCTCAACCGATTAGTTATTAATTGAATTGCTTTTGTCTAACATATACTACTAAAAAACAATTGATTTGTTTGTAGTATTAAGATTTCTATTTTGATATCAAAGACTATTAAAAATTTCACTGATTTGTTCACTGAAATAAATTAAGTACCTACGAGTAATAAATAATACATTATATATCTAAATAAATTTTTATTGATTGGATTGATGTATTTTATTACCCGATAAAATTTTACCCGAAGGAATTATTATACTTTTAGGTAAATACACTAGATTTCAGAGTACATATAATGTAAATTTATGTTTCGGTTTCGGCCAAAACCAGAATGGAATAATTTGGTTTCGACCGAAGATCTAGTTTCGGTCAAATTAGTCGGAGAAAAAGAAACAACGAACATCTAAATGTATATTACAAAAGTCATAATTTAAACCTAGATAAAAATTAGAAATTCTTTCTTTACGCGGATTAATTATGGTGATGAAGCATTAGCTAGCCAACGATGATAATCAGTGTGACAACGAACATAATTGTATGGTCCGCATGCACGCTAATGTTCATTACAAATTACAAGTTAAGTAACCACGCTCAGAGTTAATATCTTGATCAGGTGGAACGTGCTTTGTAAAATTCTGGAAAAAAAATTAAGATTCGAACGAGTGAGCCTGCTGTAAGGAATAATATTAAATTGTTGTACTTGGGTTGATTGTGAACGATTGCAATATTAATTTTATAGCATTTTACGAAACTACATTTTTCGAAGGATAAACTGACATTATCACATTAACACAATCGGAAACATATTCATAATAATAATTACAGAAAAACAGCCAAATTATTCCGATGGCAATCAGGTTTATTCACTTTGTAAATCAAAAAGCAGGTGAATTCTCATTAAACGGAACAATAAATCCAATATATCGCTAATAAAACGAGGCGTTCATAAATTTATTCGTAAGATATAATTTGTTCAGATTGCTAAACACATTTCAATTGTACTTTGTTGTGTGAAAATCCAAATAAAAAGGTTCGAGGAGTTTTCACTTACATACACAACACCAAAGCACGTCGTACAGCTTTGAATAAATATGCCCTTTCATCCTTTTGTGAATCCCGAAATAAAAGGATGGCGGCAAAAGCTTTTCGGAAAAACCTTGTAAACCCTAAAAAAGTAATTGAAGTTTGCAAAGATTTCTTCCCTTCATCTTTTAGAGAGTATGGGAAAGGAACTGCCCTATTAAACGTGCAATAAAGGTAAGTGGTACTACAGGGATTAATAATATTTTAGATATATGCTCGCAACCCTTGAAAGGTAAATGTAAAAAAAAACTAAATATGCCCAAAAATGGTGTGACGAGTAATCTATTTTTTTTTATTCCGATCTTGTATTATTATAGCGAATATTGAACGTGTGCATATTGAATATTGGTCCAGTCTTGGAGTGTAAAAAATAATAAAGGTGGAAACCCGATTAATTTCTCATTTGATTTGAATCATCATGAAATGTACTAAGTATGTAGGTACTACTCGCTCATGCGAAAAATTTGCGAGGATTGGTTTGAGTAAAACAAAAGAAGATTATTTTTCTGTCAAAATCGGAGAAAGATAATTTGATGGATGGGTTAGGGAGAATGATATTTCTAGAAACCCTTTATCATTTTGCCTTTTAATCGTAGCACATTGCCTTTAAATATAGGTATGCTGGTACACAAAGCTCTCAATCACACAGACAAAAAAAAATCATGAAATGGCAATATTTCTATATCAAAAAAAATATTAGGTCCTTACATATGAAATTGGCGTTTAGTATGGGAGGAACATAAAGCCGATTTTTTTTATTATAATATATTTATTTAATCAAAGTATGTACCATTGCTATCTATGAACTTTTGCCATCTCATAGGTAATTCATCGAACCCTTTACTAAAAAAACCATTCGGACGGGAATCAATAAAATCTTTGAAGGCGGTTTGGACTGCCCCATCGGAGTTGAATTTTTTCCTTTGCAAGAAGTTATCCAAATTTCGAAAAAAATGGTAATCTGTTGGGGCAAGGTCCGGAGAGTACGGTGGACGTCTTAGACATTCCAATTGAAGCTCCTCTAATTTGGTAGCCGTCTGTTGTGCAGTGTGTGGTCTAGCGTTATCATGAAGCAGCAGTGGCCTACAGCGATTAACCAGCCTCGGTTGTTTAGCAGCTAGCTTTTCCATCATGGTTTGCAGTTGCTGACAATAGACATCTGCCGTAATCGTCTGGCCAGATTTAAGAAAGCTGTAGTGAACGACACCAGCACTAGTCCAACAAACGCTCACAAGTAACTTTTTTGGAGTCAATTTTCGCTTGGGGCATGGTTTGGCTGGTTCGGCAGGGTTCGGCCATTGCGATGAGCGCTTCCGATTATCGTACAGGATCCACTTTTCATCACAGGTAATGATTCGATTTAAAATCCCTTCATTATTGTGCCGGTTGAGTAATGCAACGCACAGTCAACGCGCGTTTGTTGATTTG